>JAUCNO010001664.1:86386-102836 GCA_032353835.1 Enteromius viviparus | reverse complement strand
AAATAGATATTATGTTGCTTCTAACTCTATTTTACATGCAAATAGAGCCAAAATCACAGCATAGCCATTGTCTATATGGTTTTATTATTATGAATCATAGATATAATTATATAGTTATAAACGACTATAAATAAGGATTTTATTCTAGATTAACATCTTGTAAGGTAGAGCTAGTTCAGTAGGACTTATAATGGCATGCATTTCAGTCTCTATTTCATATTCATTCTGTTTTTCTGACAACAGAAACCATTAAAAATATCAGTGAAAACAGTTATATATGTATATATAACTATATGTAAGATAATACGATACACTGACGTAATGAATATGCAAATTGATATATGACGTCATCTAGCGACAGGTTGTGTGGAAGGTTTAATAATTTTTTGTTATAGAAATTGAAGTTCCTGTTTTAAAGTTTACAGATAGATGGCTAATGTGTGCCATTGATATGTTCAGTGTTCATGTAAACTGTTTAATAAACACTTCTGGCACTTTTTTTGAGTCTCTTAACTAGTTTTGTTTTTTATGTAAATGATTCAATAAATACCGTACCGCACCGTGCCAATCATACCGAGGTATTACCGTTGATACTGTTACATCCCTAGTCATTAAATATTAAGTAATTTTACTTGTACATTAAATACATCTAAAAATACTAAGAGAATAATTTTTTGCAGCGTTGCTAAAATTGTCCCAAGCGTCCAGATGTTAATTTCACAGATTTAGTCAAATCCAGCAGATGAGAGTGAGCCTCTGCATTTTCGAATACGGTTTCTGTTTTTCTCAGATTATATCTGGTCAGTTCCTGTCTGATAAGAGAGTCGGTGTTTACGTGGAAGTGGAGATGTTTGGCCTGCCAGTGGACACCAAACGAAAAGCGTTTAAGACCAAGACGTCTCAAGGCAATGCTGTCAATCCTGTGTGGGACGAAGATCCGGTGGTCTTCAAACGAGTACGTTTGAACCGTCATCAGGCAGATTCTCCCTCAAATGCTTTGATTCTGATGAGCTGTATGTTTCAGGTGGTTCTTCCCACACTGGCATCATTGAGGATAGCTGTGTACGAAGACAACGGGAAACTCATTGGGCATCGGATCATCCCAGTATGTGCCATCCGACCAGGCAAGTATCCGCTTGATTTCTCTGGACGTGAGAGTACACGATCATTCGGATCACGATCATTAAAGCGCTCGGCTCTCTGTTGCAGGATATCATTACATCAGTCTGAGGAATGAGAAGAACCAGATGCTGACGCTTCCATCTATCTTCGTCTACACTCAAGTCAAGGACTACGTCCCAGACACCTTTGCAGGTTCAGAAAAGGCTGCCATATGAACTTGGCTGTCAGAGTCAATGATACATTACTGCTTCTTTATACTGCCACACTTCTGTAGCTTTTCCTCGGTTTTTATGCTTGTATTTAATCAAAATCAGCAACAAAAAAAAATGATATGCAAGTGCTATGGCAAGTCTCAGTTAGCATATCACAGTACATATTTGGGGTGAAATATAATGTGTCATTCATTTGCACAGGCTTCTAGAGGCACATAAGTCTGAATTAATAAATTTAGGAAAAGGAAGACAGATACAGAGGTGGTTTTGAAGGCAAACATCAATGCCTCGATTTTAATCCAAGCAGCTATTGGTAGCCAGTAAAAATTGAAAGTAAAAATTAAACTTGCTGCTGCACTCTGGATGCACTGCAAAGGTTTGATAAAACTGGCTTGAAGACCTGCCAAGAGAGCATTACAGTAGTCCAGGCTGAACAGAACGAGAGCTTGTGAAGCATGTTCTGAAAGAAAGAGCCTGATTTTCTTAAGATTTTACTCATTATGCAGACAGCAGTGTTCTGGTGTTTTGATGCTGCTGTGTTTTTGTGTCAGATGTGATCGAAGCCCTTTCCAATCCCATCCTGCACATCAGTCTGATGGAGCAGAGAGCCAGTCAGCTGGCGGCTCTGACACAGGAGGAGGGAGCACAGGAGACCAACATAGAGGAAGTGAGTGAGTCCAGCTAAAACTCAGACAGTTCTGCATTGATCTGTTTCTTTGAGCAGCTCGACTGCTTCTGTATGTAACGATGATGATGATCGGTCTCTAGGCAGTGTAGCCCTGAAGCAACACAAACCATTGACAAACAATGCATAGTAATAGTTTTGTTGTTGAGCAGTTGTTTGATGTCACGTCCTGGTACAATATATAGCATGTTGAGGGGCACTGTAAGATGGTCTGTGCAAGAAATGTGGGGAGTTATTAAATATTGAAAATATTGCTTTCATAGAAGAACGTTCCTCCTGTATTTATAATCACTAACAGCAGCTATTAACCCAAGAAATTAATTGACTAGTCCTCTGAGTCCTCTGATAACTACCTCTATTTGTGCTTCTGATGGTCAAGCCTTTATGTTTGGGGTAAGGGGTAAGGTAAGGTGTAGGGTCAGTGTAGGACAATACCACATACAGTCTGTACAGTATAAACATCATTACGCCTATGGAATGTCCCCATAAAACATGTAAACCCAACATTTGTGTGAGTGTGAGAGAGAGAGAAAGAGAGAGAGAGAGAGAGCGAGAGTGTGGTTCTGTTCTGGGGGAGGGGGTGCTTGTTGTCAGGTGTGTCTATGTCTCTATAGTTACAGGGGTGTTCTCTGAGTCTTCACATCCTTAGAGCATCTCTTAATTCATTTAGTGCCACTAAACATGTGAAGGCTCTCCAGCTGTAGTGGCAAATCTTTTATTTCGCATAAAGTAGGTCTGGTATGTTGAAACGATTAATAAATAATAAATACCCAGAATGAAAAGAACAGTATTTTGTAATTCAAGAAGATTCAACAGCTTAGTGTTATTTAAGATTCACAGTCAAATCTTGGATAGGGTTGTGCAAAAGCAGGTTCTTTGATATGCCAGTGAAGAACGGATTGAAAAAGAAATGTAATGTCTGTTATGCTGATTTCGGATCTGAGAGCACTCTCTTAAGCAGTCAAGCTGAATCAGCATGATCTGCTAGCAACTGTTTGTGCAGCGTTTGCAGGCCGGTGTTTGCTTTTAAAACTGCAGCCAGTCAAAAATGCTTCTGAGCTGACAGCCACATAGTAGTCTTAGACCAGTTGACTTTTTAGTCATGCTGAGAGTGGGCTACCAGCGGTATGTTTACACTCTCTGGCCAGTCATGCAGGTATGGTGTTTTTTTTGGTAATTATGTCATAATTTTGTAATGTGTTGCAGAAACAACCTTTCAGGATGCATGTATTAATTTGTAGATCTTTGATCTCTTTGTTTGGAGCAGGTCAATGGCGGCGGAGATTCTGTGACAGAGGTCAGCACTGACCCAAAAACCGCTGCAGAGAACGGGCTGAACCATAAAAGCATCTCGCCCAAATCATCTGTGATCAGTCACCAGACTTCATCCTCAGGTGCGTGACGCGTATCCAGCGGCTGCGTTTAATGCTGCTTCCATGAGTGGAATCAGGACGCAATCATCTGTGTGTGTGTGTGTGTGTGTGTGTATGTGTGTGTGTGTGTGTGTGTGTTTCAGGGTCGGTCAAACCTATGAAATCTGAGGATGTGGTCCAGAGTGTTTTAACAGGTACGTATTTGAGGTTCAGCAACGTCTGATCTCAGCTGCATGTAAACACATTATAAACAATGATTTAAGCATGTCAAATTTAGACATTAAATTCTCATAAATTTTTTGTTTGTTCATGAAATAATTTTCAATAATTGCTGTGATTATTTAAATTAAAACTTTTGCAAGTTTTTTCCTGGCAGGACGTAAACATTCATACACTAAAACATTAAAGTAATTATTTAATGTACAGTATCTTTCAAGAACTGGAGCAAACACAATAAAGTGTCCATAATCAAAAGACTGTAAATATACCCAAAAGACAGTCTGAAAACTGAAAAAAGAAAAAATTCAATCCAATGCGAACATTTCTTTAAATGCAATTTTTTTTCAACTGGATTGAATAGCTGCATTTCCTTTGCAATAAAGCGAGTTACACTGCCAGGAGCACCATCTGATGCAGTCTCGTTTATACTTGCTTACACCGGATGGTGGTGCGATGCAACGAATACAATAGAACCTTGTGCTGTTTTTAGCTACTGGACTCAATCATTCTTCTCCTGTGACCTACGTCTTCCGCCATTTTAGAGAGTATCACAAAGTTCTTTCCTCTTAAACTGCATGTTCATGCGCGTGCTTTCCCTCGGATCTCAACAAGGCTGGCTATGTCAAATACATTAAAGCGAGCGTTGCGTTGTGAAGGAAGTGCAGGAAGTTTCATTGTTCAAAGTAAATAGTAGCTAGACAAGGAAGTGGGAAGATCATTCCACCAGCCAGGAACAGTCAATGAAAAGGTTCTGGAAAGTGATTTTGAGGTGTACAGAGAGCGTGCTGTCAGTGCAGCTGCATTCAAATACACGCAACAGACTAAAGCTTGTCACAGCAGCAGCAGAAGTAGCCTAATTACCAGGAATATGTCAGAGGAAAATAGTAGGACGATATTTTAAATTATTTGGTGTTTTCTGAGTCTGTGTCACAAAGATAAATTTCCTGACTCACCATCTCCTCTGATGCACCTTAAGTCATCTTTATGGGTAAAAATTATAATGAAAGAGTTTTTATTTTTGAGCCGGGTAGAGCTAGTATGAAAGCATCAATAGCTTGAATTTGAAGTAAGCAATAACCGGGAGTCGGGAGATAAAAAGAGGTGTAACATGGGCTGTTGAAATCAAAAATCGATTGCAGACTTGAGAAAATCAAACCGTTAGAAATCCCCAGAAGATGTTAAATGCATTTATCATCTGTGCATCTCAATTCTCGTGAGGATGCGTTCTGTGTTCTTGTGTCCTACTGAGTTCACTGTTCCACGCGAGCACCAATTCCTTCTCTGTGTTCTTGGGAATGAGAAACAGCCAGGGTTTTCAGGGTAGTGGCTGCATTTCTGCCTCTAGTGTCCAATGTGTGTTTTCATTCAGTGCATCTCCTTTACTCACTCCACCTTTCATCTCGTTTGTGCTATTTCACATTCAATCGACACCCTTTTAAAGTTCAATAATCATATGAAGCTTTATCTCTGTTTTTCCGTAAATAAACGGAAGGCATTAATAGGCTACTGTGTAAATTAGGCTGTTTAGATGATGATGTGTTTGTGTGTGTGAGACAGAGGTGGACGCTCAGTCTGTAGATCAACTGAAACAGATGAGGGGTTATTTACTGGAGCAGAAGAGGCAGTACAAAGAACTAAAGGAGCTCATGAAGAAGCACAACAAGAAAACAGCCTCGTTGATTAACGAGCACACATCCAAACAGAAGCAGCAGAACAACGAGTTCACCCGGCGCAGGTCATCCCTGCAAAAGAGGTAAGTGTCTCTGAGACATCTCTGCCGTCCACTCAGTTCCCAGCGTCTGATGGGTGATGTTTTCCCGCAGGAGTATTTCGGATCAGGATCAGAAACTGCTGAATCTGGAGCAGGAGAAATGTGAGAGGCTGAGCGAACTGAAGGAGCAGCAGCAGAGGCAGCTCCTTGCACTCAGACAGGAGCAGTTCTACAGCGAGAAATACCTCAAACGAGAACACGTCAAACTGGTAACTGCTCAGATTACTGCCATATCAAAGTCATTACCATGAGAACAACAAACATGGCTGTTTATATAGTGTTGTGTCCTGGCCAGTCACCCTGCGTTTTTTTAAACGCTGTAAGTGATGCTCGTTCTCTTGTTACTTCTAATGTTACAAGTCCATCGGTGTTAAACACATTGGAGACTCATTCATTCACACATATAGAGGGCGGGGCTTGGTTCGGTCCATCATCTGATGATTGGCTCTTGAGAAGTCAGCCAATCAGATTGTGTTTCCTGTTATGTTAGCAGTGCGAAAGTTCTCTTACATACATGTTGGCTTTTTTTTGTGGTGTAGCTCATCGAGAAGCTGACAGCTGTGGCAGAAGATTGCCAGAATAACCAGCTGAAGACAGTGAAGGATCTGTGTGAGAAGTAAGCGATATCACAGCAACCCACAAATCATCATGTCTCTCAAACCTTTTGTAAAATGTCTTGTACCTCAAAATATCTTATGGTTTCGTTTTTTACAGGGAAAGCAAAGACTTGAAGAAAAGGATGGACAAGAAGCGACAGGAGAAGTTGCAAGAAGCCAGAACACTGGAGAAGACTTTGACTGAGGAGTGAGGGATTTGAATCACGTGTTCTCTACTAACCTAGCCTCATTCTCGTAGAGCTGTTTGATGAGCAGAGATTGTTAAAGAGGAAAAAAGCTTACGTTGATCCAAACACACTATCATCTTTAGTGTAAGACTGATAAGGATTATGCTTGAAGTTAAAATCATCCTGTTTTGTAGGAAAAAGATGGAGATAAATAAATCACACGTGAAAGAGGTGGTGCAGTCCATCAAACGGGTGAGTGGATACCGATTACCATGGACTAGTTAACCTCGCTGCTAAATGCTTTTATTACGCTGTCTGTGTCTTTCTCATTCTACCAACAATCAAGACTGTAGTTGCATATTCTGTGAAAATGAAAAAATGCTTTGTTTTTTCCATTAACTGTCCTCAGCAGTGAGAAAAAACAGGCTAAATGCAAATAATTAATCATATAATTGTTTGAAATAGACTTCAGTTAATAGACAGCAACATTTAAAAGGGGGAAAAAGCACTGTGTGTTTTGTGCATTATTTCATTGCTCTTGCTGCTCCTGTAGCTACATAGTTAAACCTGCAGGGGGCGACAAATTACCGGCTTTATACATTTACATTAATATTTAGTCAGTTAGCATATGCTTTTACCAAAGTGACTTACAGAGGAGGGCAATGGAAGCAATCAAAAGCCAACAAAAGAGCGCTGATATGCAAGAGCTATGACACGTTGCATCTTGTTTCCAGCCCAGATATCTAATAATTCATAAAACAATCGTTTTTTGTTTTTTTTATATTATTATTTGATCAATTTGAACTTGTACGTTATTTTTTGTTGTTGTTCTAAGCATACACTCACTTAATTCTGACCCTGCTTAATATTGTACTGCGTTTTGGCTGCTTTTGTATGATTATTAACGTTAGTATTGTGCTGATAACTGTGACTCTGGGAGAAACTGCTGAGTCAGCGTCTGCGTAAAGATGTTCATCAGCCAGTCAGATGCTTCTGTTTTAAGGGTTAGTTATTAGTTATTTGAGGGTTGGTTCTGTGTTGCGTGTAGATTTTGTTTATTGGAACATAACTGTGAGCGTGTACGTGTTTGTGTGTTGTGCAGCTGGAAGAAGCTCAGGGCAAACGACTGGAGAGATTGCTGGAACAACATAAAGATATTCGACAACAAATCCTGGACGACAAAGCAAAGGTACAGGTCATCTCCAAGACATGCTTTGTGAGTCATGACGTGTTTGGGGAAGTTTAAACACTGTAGACACACACAGACGCACACGTGTAAGTGTGTTTCGTGTCTCCTCACTGTCACTGTTATTTTAGGAGGATGGACCACAGGAGGTGGAAGGTAAGCTCTTCTGCATCCCAGCATTTAGTTCATCACAGACACTCATCTGACATTTAGGTTAATGTCCTGAGCCGCTCAAATTAGCCAAAACCCAAACTTTGGATCATAACGACCTCATCCAGCCATGACCTGTGTGTGTGTGTGTGTGTGTGTGTGTGCATGTGCGTGTATGTACACAAAATGTCCCCACAGTGGAAGCAATATCTAAAACCCTTGTCTTTATGGGGACAATGCCATTACTCATATGGAGAAAACCCACAAAACATGAAACCCAACATGTGTTTTTGCTGTCTTGTTCAGGAAATATACAGTATGGACATTGAATGTGCTCATTTGTTTCATTTTTGCATTTTGTTATGTGGATAGTTTGTCCAAAAAATGGCCACTCTGTTATATTTGCTCTCCCTCACATTGCTCCAAACCTGTAGGACTTTCTTCTTTCAATAGGACATGAAAAATATTTTTTTGGATCTTAGAAGAAACATCAAATGGCACTGATTTTTAAATGATGACAGAATAAAAATTTTTTCGGTGAATTATCCCTTTAACAGAAAAGCATTCCTTACACAAAACTTTATGTTGTCATGCCTGGTGGTCGGGGAGGCTCTTGATGAATTAAACCTCAGAAATCATCAATTTCGGTCAGTGATAGCTGGCATTGATTAGTGATTGGTTGGTTTCTGTATTACTGAAGGCCGGACGCGTTTGGCATCACTAGAGGGCGCCAGATGAGAGACATTAAGAAGCTTCAGTCCATCTGGCCTATCTTTCCATAAGACTGGTGATCTATCGAAATCATTCTGTAATCTGTGTGTCCTCGTTCACAGACGAGTCACCGTTAGACTAAACATAAGAGTATCATCTGTGCTTGTGTTTGCATCCAGAGCCAGTCTGAAGGTAAAGTAACCAGGACGAAGCTGAAATCTGCCCTCTGAAGCACAAGAGAGAGAGAGAGAGAGAGAGAGAGAGAGGCCTGACCTATTTTTACGCTTGGATCAGGCACTAATGGACAGCTATAAGCATCCTGGGTCTTCAGAGACCTCAGCGATGAAAGCTAGAGATTGGCCACAGCTCTAGCAGCAGCCTATATTCATGTTTGTGAGAACATGTGTCTGTGTTTAAATAGAAACAGGCGTGAAGCTGACAGCTGCTGTCGCGTGTTAGGGTCCTGCTAAGGCTACAATCATCTGACTTATAGCTTCACTGTTTTTTTATGAACCTCCCAGCGAGGTGAACGTTGGCAACTTGTGGGCTCAGCTCAGTTGCTCTGTGTTTAGCATCATTCATGCTAATGCTAAGCCTGAGCTGTTTCTGAGGTCTTGTGGTGCTGAATGAAGCGGTAGGAGTGCTGTGCTGTCACCACGGCAACACTTATCTGCTCGTAACCCCATAATAACCAGAGCGGGACGTGTTTTAGAAGGCAAGTCTGCTGCCACTAGCCAAAAGAGCCTCATGGCTAATTGCTAACAGAAAGGAGACCAGAGGCAGATTTATTTGAAACACAGTAAAACTGTTATGGTATGATGAATAGAATAGAAGGACAGTTGTGACATGATGAAACAAATACAAAAATGATCACAGCAGAAATAAAGTAGCCTGACACAATCACAGCTAATGCTAACGGAAAGGAGACCAGAGGATGTCAATAGGGAAGAGACTTCGCTACACTGAATAATGGAGAAAATGGCTTTTCATTTAATACATCAAAAGCCTATCTGCTAATCTTAAGCAGGTTTTACACTAAATAATACTTTTGGATTAAATATTTTTAGAGTTTACGCTAAAAAATGCTGTTTTAGGAGAGAAGTCACTCACTTTTCGTAGGCACTTCTCATTCTTTCCTTTGGTATACATTAAACGTGATCCCATTAGCCGTTATGGTTTCTCCCAGAAATCTTATTACAGGAAGATGAGAGAGGGTCTTTATCACACTCTCAGAAATAAAGGTACAAAAGCTGTCGCTTAGGCATTACCTTTTCAAAAGGTAAAATTTTGTACCTATTAGGTTCTATATGTACAATTTAGGTACTAATAAGTACCTCCAAGGTACCAAAATGGACTTTTAAAAAGGTACTGCCCCAGTTACAGCTTTTGTACCTTTTATTTCTGAGAGTGTATTTAATAGGAGAAAGCATGGCTTGGATCATCCCACACAAAAATAACCTCTATACAAACAAATATGTTTTAATAAGGTTTTGATATAGGTTTTTAATATATGTGACGTATAAAATTAGCCGTTCTCCTTTATTATATGTACATATATGCACCTATATGTTCACCTATATGTTTACCTATATATTAGTAAAATTAGTTAAACCCATTCCAAGTGCACACACACAGCAGTGAGAAGTGTTCTAGGTTATCACCTCAGTCATGGTATTGAAGGTGGAGAGAGAGCTGGTTATTCAGTCCCACCACCTACAATCCCTGCCAGACCTGGGACTTGAAACCCCAACCTTTGGGTTACAAGTCCAACTCCCTATCCATTAGGCCATGACTGCGTGTATATATGCTCGTATATGCACCTCAATTTTGCATATATGCAGCATATATATTATCATTTATGTGCATATGTACGCATATAGGTTTTGTATATGCGCATATATCCTCAAATAGGTTCTTTCCGTGTGGGACGTGTGTGTTAATAATCAATCACACTGGCCTTGACGTTGCTGAATTTCAGTCAGAGTAAGAGTGTGTGTGTGTGGGCTGACATTTACAGATCCCATAGGAATGAATGAGAAGTACTGTAAACTAGGGTGACCATACATGTCATTTTTTCAATATGCATCCTGGCAAGGATTTCTATATTACTTTGATTTGTCCCTCAAGTTTTGAAAACATAAACTGTTTTCATACAGATCAGTCTGCACATGAAAAACCAAGCCAAAATCTATATCCTTATAGAAATCCCGGCCAGGACGGTTCGGGAAAAATGGCGCATATGGTCACTCTATGTAAACTGAATCCTACTTATCGCAAAAACTGTGACTTGTATAAACTCTAAAATATTTAAATCCAGAAGTATTGTTTAGTGTAGCTGTCGATTCATTAAAAAAGAGCCATTTTCTCTGTATTCAGTGTAGTGAAGCCTCTTCTCCATTGACCTCCTCCGGTCTTCTTTCCATCAGCATTAGCTGTGATGGTGTCGTGCTACTTTATTTCTGCTGTGATCATTTAGCATTCGTTTCATCATCTCCCAAATGCCCTTCTATATTCATCTGCTCCCCACATGGTTTTGGGAAGACATAAGCGTTGGTAGATGTTCTTTTGTGAGTGAACTTTACCTTTAAGGGCATTTTTTTCTTAAAAACACTTGGGTCTGGCAGTCACACAGAGACAGATGGAGACGTCTGTGAGACGCTCTGAGCAGACTGAAGCGTTGTGTTAGCTCTTCTCTGGCTGTGACCACGCTCTTCCTGTGTTTGATGTGAGCGGCTCTTCATTAATAATTCACACAAGCCTCCTGATTCTCGCCAGGGGAAGCGCTGTCACTCGATAAAAACCTGAGGAGCACAAACAAACCCCGGCGCTCAGCGCTCTAGCTGGAAATAACCCGCACTCATCCAGCAATGAGGAAAAACCAAGCGCTGCTGATTATAGAGTATCTGTGAGCGTGAAGCTTCAAACGGTAGATGCTGAAAGGTCTTTTAATGAGCGTTTGTGAACGCACACGTGACGAGTGTGAAACGGGAACGTTTCCGCTCAATTCAGTCTCTGCCCAATCTAGATTCCAGGAGCTTCACATCCCTCGATGGCGGACCAGAATTAGGACAGATGTTGAAGAAGGTCATTCTCCTCCCCGAGTGCTTTAAGAGAGCGCTGGAATTGGACGTGGTTTGTTGACAGATGACGAGTCTTTTGAGGAAAGACATTTTTAACTGCAAGTCGGGAGAGAATAAAAACTAGAATGGGCCGTGCTTTCATCTGCAGGTCTCTGTAGGTCAGAGACTTTGAGGTGTTTCTCAGCTCTTGTGCTTGAGGAGATGCTGTCTTCCGTCAGGGAGAGCTTTGATTTGTCAGTGTTCTGAATCTTTATTCTTCTTGACTGTGCAGTAAAAGTGTGAACTGAACTGTGATCAGTTTTCGCAGTGGCCTCAGTGTGGTTTAAAATCTCTGTAAATCTCTAATGAATGGAGTGAACTGGACGGCTCAATATTTGTTTAGGGCAAATGCTCTGCGAGAAGGACGGGGTACTCATGTGCTTCAGTGGGTTAAAGGAATAGTTCACCCAAAAATGAAAATTATATTTTGAATGAAGTGCTTTATTTTGAGGTGCTTTGCATTTGGTGTGCAGTTTTTGAATTTGTGGTAACACTTCAGAATGGGGGGTCAGAATAATGCATTAATTAATGGTTAATTTGTTCACAATTAAGCATTAGTTGAGCCTAAACGCACTAGTAATTAATGATTAACTACTAGTGTGCTCAGTTGTGAACAAATTAACCATTAATTAATGCTTAACTAATGCATTATTCTGAAGTGTTATCGAATTGGTATGTGAAGTTTTGAAGAAAAAAAAACTAATTTTAATATAATCCATTATATAAATATAAATGATATTTTTCCCATTTAATACAGAAAATACATAATTTAGACTGTCTATCATTTAAATTTGAATATTTATTAGCAACATGAAATACACTCAAAATGCAAAATATTATTAAAAAAAAATTCAGTATAATAATTTACCAAAAACTAATCGTATTACACAATTATGGCTGCCGGTCGATTTTGCACAGTCAGTGAATAACAAATGACTCCCGAATGAACAACACCAGAGGGTTAACACAAATAACCAAGACCGGGCGGTAATTTCCATAGTCCTCTTTAGACATTCTACTAACAGTAAGTAACTTCACCAACTACAGGAGCAGTCATTAGTAGACTGTCTGCTTAATATACCCTAACACTTAAGTTTAACAGTTTAACTTCTTCTACTAACCCTAACCCTACCCTAACAGTACTCTGAGAGTTACTGTAGTAGACATGTAGTTGTAAGTTAATGAGAATTAGTTGACATATAATTGCACAGAATTTTGTACATTCAAAATAAAGTGTAACCGAGACTGGACCAGAGCAGACGGGTGTTGTTGAGGATGCACAGAGCAAAGAGCAGGACTGAATTAAAGATGACCCCCAAAAGTCCTCTCCATCTCCACACCCATAATGTTTAATTAGCTCCGAGCCCAGGTGATAAAGACGTGTCTCATCTGACAGAAGTCAAACACAGTCGGGCGTCTTGGCCAAGAGTCACCCTTGTGTCCGCTTCAGTCCCGGGCCTCAGTGTCTCATCCAGCAGGGGACAGCAGATGTCCTTCCCCAAAGTAGGTCAGGCTTTGTGCGGGAACCATCTGGTCATGGCACGTCACTGTCAGCCGTCGAAAATCAGATTTTCTAGAAGGTGACCTTTGAGATGACGAGGCTAAACCGGTTTGAGGAGGATGTGCAAGAGTAGTGTTCTGGAGAAATTTGTGTTCTGTGTCGGTAAACAACTTTACACCAGGCTTCCCTCACACCTTCTTGACTTAACCAGCTCAAAGCAGGTGCATGGAAGTACTAACCCTGTACTGAGGGTTAACCGGCGCAGGCAGGGATCAGAGGCGCTCTCAGATTATGGACGAGCACCAATGTTTCCAAATCATAGTCTTTGACACGATTCATCTTTCTTTAATTACACTGCTCCCAGGAGAGAGAGTGGGGTAGTTAACCAGTCAAATAAGCAGTAAAGCAATTATTGGGTCAGAATGAATACAATTCTGACATCTTTAATCACTAGGGGAGTCTGTGCCTGGAGAAAAACAGGATACTCATCTCTCCCAGAAGAGGCAGAAGCGGAGTGAGATGAAATCGTGTGGCATTGGCTTTTGAACACTTCTGAGAGCTTTTCTAATCTGAACCTTTAACCCCAGGCTGCGGTTTTACTCTCCTGCGCTCGCCGTGACTCATTCTAACACGGTGCAGCTTTATTTTGTTGTTTAATCCATGTGCTTATTCGTGTTACAGTGCTGTATTCTCTCACGCGTCGTGGCTGTAGCTTGGCATCTGCTTTGTGATTACGCTCTAGATCAGAGTTTCTCGACCGGTGATAGCAATAAATGAAAGACAAGCAACTGGAGATTAAAGTAAGCACGCCATCGAACACGTATGGGCGAAGCAAAACCAGTTGAGACGTTCTGATGTGGAGGCTTCTGTTTGGCGTGGTTTCCTCTCGTGATTTTCTTCTGCTTTCTCCTGCAGCTTCAGAGCGAGCTGGATCAGCAGTATCAGGACAAGTTACGGAGGCTTCCAGCGGAAATCCAAGAATTCGTGCAGGATTCTGCTGCTTGTAAAGGCGAGTTAAGCCAAGACTTTTCCACAACCACGGGGGAGCTCTCGCCAGCTGAAAACGTGGAGGAGCAATCTTCAGAGAAAGTCTTCGACACGCCGCTCTGAGTTCGTTGTACCTCTGTAAACACATTTTTGTACTTTGTACGCTATTGAGTTTCCCCGATTTTAACGTGCACCTTTTAAAGGGATGACTGGATGACTTACTAGAACAATGTTACGAATAATTTTATTTTTTTTCCTACTTTTAAAACTTGCTGCTTATGTGAATTTAAATACACGTTTAGACTGTCCTACTGTCACTTAATCGTTTTGAACAGCTCTTTTAATATGAAGCGTAATCTCTACTTAGTTGTCTTGAACTATTCTGCCACAATTTAGACTTTGTATGAATGCATTTTTTATGTAGCAACACATGAATATGAAGCATAAAGGCATCAAGTGATTCATTTGCTTGCATGTTATTGTACAAATATATGATGTGGAAGGAAAACATTCTTTTAGAACAAGAATATGAAGATTTACATTTATGCATTTGTCAGACTTTTACTGAATTCACATACGATCAGTTCATTCATTCCCTGGGAATCTAACCCCTGACCTCTATTTTAGTAGCGCTAGATCGACTGGTGGAACTGCAGGATGATGTTTAATAAAGATTGTTATGTGCTTCAACGAGGAATATTTGATTATGAATACGCTGTGGGAAAATGTTTATGGCTCAACTGATGAGAGTTACAGTACGACT
Organism: Enteromius viviparus; assembly: GCA_032353835.1. NCBI lineage: Eukaryota > Metazoa > Chordata > Actinopteri > Cypriniformes > Cyprinidae > Enteromius > Enteromius viviparus. The sequence continues at coordinate 88,253 of JAUCNO010001664.1, read as the reverse complement.
GGACCAAAGTTTTTAAAAGAAGATGAACTTTTAATTCATGTATTATTTTAATACATTACTTTAATGTGATGAATGTGTTATGGATGGAAGAAATTAACTTGTGTGTGTGAAAGACTCGACGCTACCAGTTTCTGAGGTTCTTTTATCAATGTTTACGAGTCAACACCAAACAGCACTAGTGCCACACACATCTGAGACGTGGACATCTCCAAACACGTTCACTTTCTCTACTGCATCACGTGTAAGCTGGTCATTGTAATATAATCCCTGGGTGTCTAGTGCACCACTGAGTAAAGCTTGTGACTAGCAGTATTTTCAGAGAAAAATTTGTCATAGAGACACCTTCACATGCTTTCCCTCTAAGTTTCTCCACCTGATGTTGATGTACGTGAAGCTTCTTGAAATCAGGTCAAGTGTAAGCATGTTAAAAATGCCTGTGGATGAAATAAATGTTGTTTCTGTATTAATGTGTCGTATGCGGTCTTCTTTTGCTAGTAGTTTGTTTGTTGAAGGTCAGCGTGCCTGTTCCTGCCCCGCTGAAGAGTTATGTGGCGTTTCTGCAAAGGACCTTGGGAAGAGCTGCATGTCTGAACCTTGTTTAATGCTGCATAAATCTGCTGAGCTTTAATGTGTTGATGATGCTGGGAAACACTCTCATTAAGAGTAAATAATAGAGCCGTATTTCATGTGCTACAGATGCAATGGACAGATCAAAGAAGCGTATGTGTGTGTGAGAGAGTGTGTGTGGGTGGGTGGGGTGTGTGAGTGAGTGTGTGCACCTGGTATTTATCACCTTATGGGGACCAATTGTCCCCACACAGATAGGAATACCAGTAAATTTTGACCTTGGGGGGACATTTGTTAGGTCCCCAAGAGGGAACAAGCTTATAAATCACATAGAATTTAAAATTTTTTGAAAATCTAGAAGTGCACGCAGTTTCCTGTAAGGGGTAGGTTTAGGTGTAGGGTCAGTGTAGGACAGTACAGTACAGTATAAACATCATTACGCCTATGGAATGTCCCCATAAGACATGTAAACCCAACATTTGTGTGTGTGTGACTGAGTGAGTGTGTGTGTAAGTGAGCTTTGGATGTGGCCTGTTTCCCATCATCCCCGTGGCAACAGTTGCCAAAACATGTTTTTATGTACAGATGCCCAGCGGTGTGAGCACATGTGAACCGGCAGGAATTCAGCTGCAAATATAATCAACTTAAAAAAAAAAAAAACATCAGCGTTCAGAAATAGCTCAGATGCTGCTCTTTTATTGTTAACATGTCTGTCACTGACCATCATCTCTTCTTTGAGGTTTTCTGATGATTTATAAGAAGATTTTTATTGAATATGCTGCAAATGATTTAAGCTTGTAATCTCATATTATCTGATGGTGGATAAACACACACACACACAGCTGATGGAGAATTATGGAAAGCCCCATAAGCCTTTGTATCATTCAGGTAATGAAGTGTGCGTGTGTCATTATGTTGACCATCATGAATTTGTGAATGTAAATAGTTCTCATCCCATGAGTCCATCTGTCAGTTCATGGTTGATGCTAACTGGACGCTGACAGGTCACTGGGAGGAGTCATGTAAATATTCATAGTAAATCTGAGAAGTGGCTTACAGCTATAAAATTTAAATTTAAAAAGACCTGAATCATCAGACTGATTCATTTACAAGAGTTTCTTCACTCTGATGCTTCGTTTAAGGATGTTAATTACACAGACACTCAAACACCCACAATTTATTAGTTACATCTGCTGCTACACAACAAACCAGATTCAGTAGACAGGAAGATAGATAGATAGATAGATAGATAGATAGATAGATAGATAGATAGATAGATAGATAGATAGATAGATAGATA
>JAUCNO010001664.1:52643-64344 GCA_032353835.1 Enteromius viviparus | reverse complement strand
CTATCCAGAACAGTCAAAAAACCCTTTGTGTGGTGTCTGAACGTTTCCTGAAGGATGGATGGTGCTTAGAAACCTTCAACTTGGCTCAGTGCAGGATGCTCGTGGAACTTAAAGACATTCTGTTGGTTCTAGTTGTTGGGAACATACCACAGTACAGGTTACTAAAATACGAACAACTGAGATCCTACGTTGAGAACAGAAGGTACCTTCTGTGGCCTGATGACAGCCAGGACTTGGAGTGGTTTTATGACCAACTTCTGCATAAACTCAAAAAATACACCAAGGTTAAGAAAACAAACGCTAAAGACAAGGAGGTTGAAAACAATCCTGCAGCAGCACATGTTCATGCAGACACAGCAGTGTAACTCTAAAGGACCTACAGTACATTTTTTTTCTCTGTAAGGTTTTCATCCATCCTACTGTCTTTGACCTGCTGTCTTTTGAACAGTAATGAAGTGTATTAAGCTTGACACCATAATGTTATAGATACAAAAGTTTATTTTTGTTTCATCCAAAATGCACAGTAGCATGAACCTCTCGGTCAGTTGGTGTAAGAATCAATGGAATGTGACATTACAGATACATCTAGATGAACAGATACCTGCATTAACACTGTAACTGCTTTAATAATGTTTACATATGTAAATAGTACACCCTTTAAATTTGTATTTTCACATTGTTTCAGATTTTGGCACATTAAGTTGAATAAATCATACTGTGTGCTACTATGCACATTTTTAGATGTCTGTGGGATATACTTGGTCTCGAGACAAAAATTATTGCTATTTTGTATTGTTATTTGTGTAAAACTTGACATACAGAAGATGGTTACTGCTAAAAATCAGATGACAAATGTTGGAACTGGTGCCAGTTCCTTGAAACTCACTAAATTATGTGTCATATATTTAAATTAGGGGTGGGCATAGATTAATGTTTTTTAATCAAGATTAATTTAGAAATTAATCTAGAATAAAATGGATTATCTGAATTCTGCCAAAGGCATTCAGAATACAGCCCTATTCGGACGGGACTAGTTTTATAGGGGGTCGTTAGAGAATGTTTAGTTTCAGAGCCGTACTTGGTGATTTTAATCCTGTCTGAATCTGCCATGTCTATGTTTTTCTCTCACAACCTCTGTGATAATTCTAGAGTCTGAATGCGATGTGTATGATGATATTATATTGTTTTTCACAACACATTTCTTGTGCGTTTTTGCCAACGCGATCTTCCGTAGATGCTCCTACCACACGCACGTTTAATATATTTTGATATATAAAATAAATAAATAAATACAAATAAAGAGCCATATCAGGTAAACTGTTAAGACTGTCTATTGTAATATCAGTGTCAGGTAAGATTACTCACGTTCATTCCTGCACTCGTTACATGTTTTAATTATCAAAATTAAACATGGGGTTACTACAAAAAAAAATATCATAATAGTTAAACTAATCTGTGACGCACATATGTACAAAACCGACCCTTTCACCTCTGTAATATACACAGAGATGTTAGCCCCGTCTGAAATGAAGATCACGGACGGCAGGTTATAAGAATCGAAGCTCACACGTGCAGTAGTTTAGAAAACTAGTCCCGTCCGAATAGAGCTACAGTGTAAGTCGGCTAGGTATTCATCCACCCCAAGATATCAAGGTGAAAGTCATCATAGGTTGAGTAGAGTAGACCCAGCTCCCAACTCAACTTTGTGAATAGATTAACGCCGATATTTTTTTATCGTGCAATAAGAGTCTCATGTTAATAACGGCCCACCACTAATTTAAATTAGCATGGTTTATAATATTATTACACCAGATAGCAGTCTTTATTGGTACACCCAATATGACCAAATAACACAGAACATTTGTGATTATCATTCTATTAAAACAACAACAGAACATATCCTAATTTCTCAGACACACCATACATGTCAAGGACAAGTGACACTTAAAAGAATACTTAGTTCTGCATGTAGTATATTAGACAAACACAATATTCTTTTGTGTGAAGTCACATAAACTGACTCAATTTCCCTGAAGTCCTGAGGCTAATGTAAATGTTTGCACACTGCAGGAGGAAGTGGTTTTATCTGAGAAACTGCAAAAAAACAGACGACTTTAAAAAGCCCAATGAGTCTTTCAATTCACCATCACGTGAAGTATTAATGAAGTATTAAAAACTTTATAGGCAAAACATTCCAATCAGCATCAATGAAAAAGTGCATGATTCAAATACATACACAACACATAAAATATATACAAGTTCATATGAAATGTGCTGGAAAATAATTCTGATGTTTTTCTGTTCCCATGAAAAAGTGATGGCCTGTGGCCATTAAAAAAATAATCTAAAACATATGTCCCAAATAATACAAGACGCTGGGTCAAAATAGTGTCCTCTTAAATTTTCCTTGACGTCATTCACAATTCCCATGCACATAATGTCAGGAAACAACCAGTTGCTTTTCTGTGCTAAATCTTAATGTAGCAGAATGTTGTGATCTCTCAATCTAACGCTCTAGTTTGAAATGTTAGCATAAACTCTCAGATGAGACTTTTGAATGAATGGAAATAGTAGGCACAGTGGTTTTTGGCTTGTGAAACTCTACAGAATTGCACTTTGCTTTTACAGTTTTTTTAAAACAGTTAAATTTTTTGGGAGATACAGGCTCTGCCCTTTCATTATTGTCCTTGTTACTCAGATTGACACTTTCCTCCGATATCACTGGAATCGCTTCGCTAATCTCACGACTGTCCTGCAGCAAAACACAAGTGCCATTTACTTTTGTTTTTATGTGGTTCCATGGTATTTTTTGAGGGGTCTGGGAATTTAATGCTAGGTCCCCTGTCTTCTGTGTGTCGTGATTAACAGTACAGACTCGAGCTGTGTCAGGTAAAGCACAGCGCTGAACATCTGGACACTGAACGTGAGCGGGAAAGTTCTGGCTCTCTGGTAGAGGTGAATTGGGGCCACACGCATTTATGTGGGACTCTTCATGCCCTGCAGTATCAGACATCAGTGCCTGATGCAAAAGGTGCACTGCTTGCATGCTGTAGCCCCCTGGAAAACATCTGTGAGGGGCTGGCCTTGGTGTTGGGTTCTGTGAGCAATGTTTGAAGTGGCCACAGTTTACGAAGCAGTCAGTGGGAGTGTGCGTAGTATCCCGTGAGGACTGAAGGTTCTGACTCACAGGTAAGTGATTGGTCTGTTGAGCAGGGCATTGGTTGCCGCAAGAATGATAAGGAGTCCTTTGTCGCTCCCTCATATACTGATGCATGGAGTTCTCACAGGTGCACCTTGCACTGCACGTGTACTGATGAAGATGTGAAAGTTCTGTTCCTGGTAAGCCATTTTCAATCTCAGGACTGGGTTCTTCTGGGCCGGTGCAGCTTTTCAAGGTTGAGTGGTGAGAAGTAATGCCATTATGCATCTGCGTACATGCTCCCTGTTCCTCATCAGAAGCCTTTTCCTCATTCCTGACATTCAACGCCAAGGGCTCAAGCTCATAGTGTTCGGGTCGACCCTCAATCCTTGCGTTATCTATCTGGTACTTGCTTGTGTAGCAAGCACCGAGTTTACCTTGACTCTGACTAGACTGGTTTTCAGGTGTGTGCTCTGAAAAGGCATAGCACTGGAGTTTCTTTGGCAAAGGAATCTGTCCACAGGTGCCCTGAGGTCCCAAACAGCGGCACATGCATTGAAAGAAAAATGTAGCAAATGCCCAACTAATGCACATGATTAGCATCAAAAACGTGCCCAGCTGAGTGTAGGCCAAAACTGTGGATGGCATCATCATTGCACCCGCTACAAAGGTTGTGAGCGCTGCCATCGCTATAGCTGAGCCCATTCTGCTCAAGGAGAATACCACCTTTCCTTCCCTGTCCGGTTCTGGAGCAAGGCGGTATGCCACTCCATAATGGACAGCGAAGTCCACAGAGAGGCCTACAGCAACTGAGATTGTCACCGATTCAAGCACATTTAGTTCCCAACCCAAGAGCACCAACGATCCAACAGTTACAAATATGGTTCCAGCGATGGATATGATGGCATACAGACTGATGATGATGTTCCAGGTGGTCAGAAGCATAACACTGAAGGCCACTACCACCGAAAGTGCCATAGCAATAAGAGTCCCATCTGATAAGCTGTCCTGCAAGTCGTAGAACTCCAGGTTGCTTACAAACCATCCATAGCTCAGTCCTTCAGGAGCATCTCTCAGCTCCTCCTGAATCCATACATCGACTTCTCTGTAAAACTGATGCATCTTCTCATACGCCAGAGTGAAGTGGTAGGTACTTTGAAACTCGAGCACAATTGCTCGTATTGTGTCATTGATGTCAAACCTTGGCCCTGGAGTCTTGCTGTCAAGGTGGTAGATGGTGCTTCGGTCAAGCTCCATAATTGCCCGCTTGATGCACAGCTCAAACACATCTTGCCGGTAAGGGAACGTGGATTGACTACAACAGGGATAGACAGAAGCTTCTTCACAGTCTTGGTTTTCCATCCATTGCTTGAAAGTTTCCATAAAGCAGCTGGTGAAGTCTTGCTCCTCAGACTGGAATACGAAGCTCTGGTTCCTTAGCTTCTGGCAGAAGTTGAGAATCCATACCTGACTTGCAGGACTCGCAATGTTGAAGCTAGTGTCGAGTGTTAGTTTACCCTTATTTTTGGGGTTCAGCGGGTCTCCGTTGTCAACTGGAGTAACTCCCCAAATGATAGTGATCGGCATGTGAAGGTCTTCCCCATGGTTGACCCGTTCGAACATGAAAAGTTTTTTATATTCCGCATCGTAACGCTCAAAGGGATGGGAAGAGCGGAAAACTTGAAACTCCGACAGCTCCAGAGAGGGCAGTTTCATTTTGGGATTCACGCAAACAACGTAGGCTCCACCCACCATCATTGCCAGGAACCACAAGAGCCACAAGTAGCGCAACTTGATCACGATGCAAGGCAAAACTTTCTCAAAGAATATCCGAGAGGCCTCAGAGATGCTAAAAAGACACTTATTGACCCCTTGGCACAAGCTCTTCCAGAACGGCGTAGCGCCCTGCGTCTGCTGGTGTTGTGACTGAGGACATGTAAAGAGGTTGACCAGGTAACGTTCATGTAGGACCACCACAGCTGGCAACCAGGTGACCATCAGGATGTAGTTAACCAGGATAGCAGTACCAGCATAGACTCCAAAGCATCGAATGGCAGTGATGTTGCTCACGTAGTTGGCATAGAAGGCAGCAGCCGTGGTGAAGCTGGTGACAAACATTGAAAGAGCCGCATGCTGAAGCGTCACGCTAACCGTTTCAGAAAGTTCTGAATTGGGTTTGTCAAACTTTGTGTAGTTCCAGACGTCGCAGAGTACAAATGCATCATCAGCGCCAATTCCTACAAGTATGATGAGTGCAGTGAGGTTCATGAAGGGGAAGAAATCAAAGTTGAAGACCACGCGGTACAGGAAGTACGAGACGATGAGCGAACTGATAATGGCAAACATGGTCATAAGGGTGATGAACATTGATCTTGTGTAGATGCACATGACTACCAGCACAATCACAATTGCTATTGCGGGATACATGGTATCTGTCAGAAGGTAGTCCTGAAATAAGTTGTGTTTGATGCCAAATTCTATTCCAGTGATGGTCGTGATTCCATCCGAGGAGTTCCAGTTCTCAAAGTTGTCCAAGTAAATGTTCATCATCGTTTCTCCTTTCTCCGTCGGAGAAAAGAGCATGCTGTACTTGAGGTTAGGCGGAAGGTAGTCCGTGTTCTTTGGATTCAGAAAGTCTTTGTCCACCAAAAAGTGAAAAATCTGATATACAGCGTTGTATTTTGTACACTTCCGTGGCACGTTGCCACATTTGAGGTCCTTCTTACGAGTCGTCATATCCCAGCACTCGGGACCAAGAGTGCCGTTGTGGTAATACTTTGCACAAGAGCGCAGGATTTTTAGGGTGTGGGAAACATCTTGCTCTGTGATCTTTTGACAGGAGGACTTGTTAGTGAGGACAGCTATGTAGTTTCCAAGAGTCCAGCTGGGACAGCACGAGGCGGCAGTGGTGCGCTGACACAGATCCAAGTATTGGGGATGAGAGCGAACCTACAGGACCAGACATGAAAAACACCAGTAAAACACCCATTTCTTACATCTTCATATTGTGTAATCAATATATGCAATGCAATGATACATACCCGTGTATTGTCAAAATTGCACATGGATTTTATAGCCTGTATATTCCACAAGTTCCTTCCGTCTGCAGATGCAAATACGATTCGGGAATAGCTGTCACCTGTGGAAAGACAACATCTGGTGTTTAAAAAGCTGTCACTGGGGCGATACATTTTCAAAAGGAATAAATATAAATTACTAACATGTACACTTTAGGTACTAAAATATGTACCTTTAAGGTACTTCTATGCACCCTTAGTGGTAAATAAGGCACAAATGTTTATGCCCTGTCAATGTCAATATGTAGTGTAACCAAAAGCCAGCAGCCTTTCTCCATGAGCCACTAGATGGCAGATTTGATTAATATCAGCTTGTCTCACTTTAATACTAGCGTTTAATATATAATATATTTGTTCATTTTTACACATTTTTATCATCACAGGTAAAGATTAGTTTTTAAATTTGCATTAACCAAGATTAATTAATGCTTAAAATGTATATTTTTAATTTATTTGTTTTTCTTTATATTGAAATTCAGCATAATTGAATAAATTACACAGTGTTTTTTACTCACTGTTTTTACACTTCTTTTTCAGAATACAGAACTCACCTGGTACATCACAGAAGAAACTGTCTTTACTAAAATCCCACTCGGCTTGTCTTTTCTTTCGATCATTACGATCCTTGGACCACCTGTCATCTTGGTGACTGAAACGCAGGGCAAGGAGAATATTTAAACAATTAAATCAATGCACTTAACATCAAAAACATTAATACAAAAAGATTTATATTCGTATAAAATAAAATATGCTGTTTGCAACGTGGTCTATATACAATTGCTCTTTATTCTGAAAGTTATCCAGATAAAGCCTCAAATCCCTGTCACCCAAAACCATAATCTAGTGGTTCACGACTTGCCGTCTGGTTCTTGTCGGATTTAGACAGCTTTAATGAAACAAAAAACCTCACTAATTATTAATTCCAGAGCGCGCTGCAGCATACAATTTCAGCCTCCTTGCATTGTTGCCATTACAGATCTGTGATTGAAATGACCGTTATCATTATTCCTGACAGAGGGCAGGACTGCTGCTGACAGCACATCCTGTTCCACAGACAGGAAGTTTCTTTAATCAGAGAGAAGGCGTCTATGCACATGCTGAGACGGAGCCGTGCCTTAACAGACACTCATTTTCTCTCAGACTGCTTCTGTCATGATCCAGATCATATGAGTCATGACACAAACAACACAGATCGCATTAGTAAGAAAATGCACATAAAATGGCCTCAAAAGGAATCTGATTTTCAGTGCATTCAATAACTATATATCATTGACTTTATAACGCACACGGAAAAGCAAAAAGCTAAAAATGCAACCTAAATCAGTCTAATTTCTCATGTACTGTCCAATTAGCAATGTGCATTTAAAGATGCATATTTGCAAATAAAATATAAACGGGTCTTGTTCCCTGTTACAAAACCAAAATCACACAAACGCACCAACTCCTAATCCTCGCTGGGCTCACGTCACTCATCCAGTGCTGTTCTGGATGAATAATACGGTTATCAGATAAGAAGTGGACTCTGTTACCTTTTGGCCTGCTCATCTGCGTATTTGAAGGGGTAGTTGGCCAGCGTTGCCTTGTAGCCTGTGTTTTTCACCATGTTGTTCCAGGTTACGAGTCGCTGGCCTATCGCAGTCCCTCTCGGTTCGAATCCCTAATAAGAGAAACAACAACTTTGAGTCTTCACTCAAACTGCAAACAAAATCAACATGAAAGTGTCATGCTATAAAGATAAAAAAAAAAGCTCCCAGTGCGCACCTGCAGTGGATTTGAGAAGTCAGGCAGGTCGGGCACAAGAATACCAACCAGAGCACAAACAACGATGAGAACAGTACACACCCCCAACACCACCACCGGCCAATCAGCAATGAGCTCCGCATAACTGCAAGGGAGGAAGATTCATATATCATATGCATATAAGTCACTGTAAACTACATACTGTCCAGTCTCTTTATTGTAGAAGTGCAAACCATGAAAACAACATTGAACATGCATTATATCTTGCATGTTTTTGTTGTTGTTTTTACACACACACATATTTATTTACTTACATCTTAATATAAAACTGACTTAATTTTTTATCACATCTTTTTATTTTATTACATACAAAAGAAATATATATAAATAGAATTTAATTTATTCTGTTATTGTATATAATGCTTACAATGTCATTTAAAATACTTTTACAAAAAAGTCTTAAATTTAATGTAAATACTGTTTTAAAAAGTTATATAATTACATACAAAAGTAAATGTAAATAAAAATAGCATTTCATATTTTTATTATACATAATGCTCATACATAAATGTAATTTAAAATGAATAAAAAAATATTTTAGTCTTTTTATATTACATTTTATTATATTATTTTTAATAGTTTTCCATTAATTTAAATTGTAATGTAATATAAAGTAGTATTGCAATATAATAATAAAACTATTCAATAATTGTCAGCATTTTTATAGAATAATAAAAAAAATTATAATTTATTATTTATTATTCATTAAAAATTTATATTTTTAAAAAGTATTTTATTGTGTGTGTGTATAGATATTTTTATTAATCTTATTTACTTTTATTTTTCATTACATTTTAAATGGCAGAAAAACGAAATTATTAAAAGGAATGAAAATCCTTACATCGTTAAGTGTAGTAAACTCACCTTTTAGGAAACCGGAAAGGCCTTGGAGGGCTGAAAGATAAAAGTAGCATAAATCAGGATTAGATTCAAGTTTCCAACGGTGGATTAAAACTACTTCTGCAGAGACATGTTTTTTTCATGACAGTGTATTTTTAACCGCACGCCGTATGAGGTCTACATCTCTCCGTTCAAACACACATTCCTGCGCCGAACTCACAGCTGTCTCCACGTTTCTCCGCGCTGCTTTTCCAAATCAAAACCATCACGGACGTTCATATTAGAGGCTTTGCTTCAGCGCACCTAAACGGCATCACCATGCGTCCAATGCACAGCTGTTCACAATCAGAGACGCCTTCGTGCATTCATCTAATATAAAGACACATGCAGGTGCATTGAGAGAGAAAAGATGCTAAATCTTCTAAACATCAACAAACATCCAATATGGCTCTCTCCGAGAGTGAGAGCAAGCAGGGTCACAGGGCCAAGAGGTGGCTGCAATTTTCTTCCTCGTCGTGGTCTTAAAAGGGAATCCATGGAATGCTATAATTAGTGGTTGCTATGGCACTGCGAGGCACAGATGAACAAAAGCCATTGGCAAGAATTTTTCACCACAGGGTGACTTCTAGAGAGGCCGTAAATCCCTTTGAAAAGTTCAACGGACACGTTAATACAACAACCAGATGTTGCGAGCGTGCAGGCTTTAAGCATCTGCATATTCGGCTCAAGGTGAGTCCCATTAGGCTTTAAAAACAGTGAGGTGCATGTCCTTCTCCGTGCAATCAGAGAAAAGCACATGCAGACAGCCGATAATCAAATAACCAAACCCAAAAGTAAATAACGAGGAGCAGATTTCCTCTGCTTCCTGTGCGAACGCAGCGAGGACGGGTGGGGGGGGCAGCAATGCGATGATTTATAAAGCGCGCTATCAGAGAACGCTCCATGTTTGGGCCACAGACGGAGGAATCCAGGGGCGTGAATGAGAGATGGTCCAAAATGGAATAACATTTATGAGATATCGCGATGGATTATTCCACTGGAGTGCAACAGCTCTTCAGCACTATTTGGGAGTTTCCCCCCGGGGTGATTTGGAGATTATTATTTCATATTTGGATGTGTGCAACTTTTGTTCTCTGGTTAGACTGAAAAGAAAGAAAGAATTCAGTCTACGCTCTTAATAAAATCAAGGTCAAGAACGTTTGACATCTATGAAATCATTACTCTGCACAAAAGGTTCTTTATAGTGGAAAATAGATCTTTAGCTTATTAAAATGTTGTGTACAGTAAGAACAAAAGGGTTCTGGAAGTGTTTCTGGGGAACCAAATAAGGTTCTTCTCTTGAATCACTGCAAACTACTATACAAGCTTGTACAGGAATAATGAATAAATAAATGAAGGTAATTTCCTCAGACTTCTTTCCACCAGAATTGAGTTCATTTCTTGTGAGATATCTTTCTTTAAAGTTTTCCATGCCTGTTTATTTTTTTATGCAAAAGGGCTGCTAGTCCCCGCCCCTTTCCCAGAAAAAGATTACACCATTACAGCTCGTACCGGCTACAAACATCTGTTTTGATTCTGATTATGTTTTTGGTGCTAAAATGGTGCATGTTATACCATACTAGTTTCAACCTCTGATGTAAGGTTTTCTTAGTGCAGTGACAGAGAGTACACCTAAGTAGTAATTTAAGTAGAGTACACCCAAGAAAGTAAGAGTTATAACTGTGTCTGTGACGGTGCACAGCTGGGAAATAAACTGCATGTTTATATTAGATCTGTGTGGCAGCAGCAATAACAATTTACGGGAAATAAATCAATAAGCACTGAAAAAAGTTATAATTCATATATAAACTCGCAATTAGCTTTTTATTTTAAATAAAACTGGTAGATGTAAATCCAAAGCCAGAATTGTAAGACAAATTTACAATACAAAGAAAAAACAAGCCAGAAGTGTGATGTGTAAAATAGCATGTGATGTTATTTTTGGCTTAGTAAGTTCATATCTCACAATTCAGATTTTCTAGAGCATATTCAATTCAGTATCTTTACAGTTAAATTGTTTTTGGTGTGCTCCAAAAGCAAGTAAACTCAAAATGTTCAAGCGTCCAACTACGCGTGAATAGCGTGATTTATTCGTGCAATTCGTGTCTGTTATGTACGTAAGGTAACATAACGGAGCGGGTCACGTGACTCCACACGCGGTAGTGTTTTTAAAGGGAAAGTACTCTAAATAATCGTCCTGGAAAAATGTGATCGATTATAGGTTCTGAATGTCGATTACTTTTCAATTAATTGCCCACCCCTATATCAAAGATTAAAGCAATTGAACAAAAGTGACAGCCAAGACATTTATAATGTTACAAAAGATTTCTATTTCAATTAAACAATGTTCTTTTGAACTTTGAATTAATCAAAGTATCCTGAAAACTATAATACAATTTCCACAAAAATAAAGCATCACACTTTTCAACATTGATAATAATCAGAAAAAGTATCTTGAGCAGCAAATAAGTATATTAAAATGATTTCTGAAGGATTGTGTGAATGAAGAATGCAGTAATGGGGGATAATAAACTTGTTAAATCATCTTAACCAACAACATGTATATTAGACCCTATTCCATCTAAACTATTAAAAGAGCTGCTCCCAGAAGTCATAGATCCTTTTTTGTCTATTATTAACATTGTCATTAGGATATGTCACCAAAGCCTTTAAACTGGCTGTTATTAAGCCAGTTCTCTCTCGTTAAAAATGCAAATTGACCCCAAAGTTTTAGCTAATTATAGACCGATCTCAAATCTCCCTTTTCTGTCAAAGATACTAGAAAAGGTAGTATCCTCACAATTAT
>JAUCNO010001664.1:10683-25795 GCA_032353835.1 Enteromius viviparus | reverse complement strand
TTATTGTGATGTTTTTATCAGCTGTTTGGACTCTCATTCTGACGGCACCCATTCACTGCAGAGCATCCATTGCTGAGACACCGATGCAGAGACACATGTTCTCATTTTGGAAGAAGCAATCAAATTTTTATTCACAAAATGCACACTTTGTTGTATGTAAGTAAGTATGTGTGTACTCAAGTACATAAATCAAACATAACGTTTTATTCTACCTGGTCTCATGGCCTAAACCTACCTTGGTGCATTTATTAGCTATAGACACAAAACACGTACCAACAAGTGCATATCACTGCAGTTTCCAAAAGAAATGAAGACTAGAGGCAGCGAAACTCTGACACCTTTTATTATATTAATGTGCCAGGGTTCACGTATCGAACCTGTGTTTTAGCACCACTCGGCAGACTTTTTTCTTTGAAACTGCTGCAGTAAGGTACGTAAAGACAGTGTTACACAAAAAGTGCACAGAGACCAGATAGATTTGAATCTATATTCAGTTGCCAAAGCCTTGATAATAAAGATATTTAATTTAATGTTTGAACAGCTTTTCAGAGAAACCTGGATCTGAGTTCTTTTCTTGAGTGGGTTTTTGTAAATGAACGAGTGTTGAAGGTGCTTTCCGGTGTGTGTGATTAACCAAATTCACTCTGTACTGTACGAGTGCTGAATGATTTCAGGTTTCTTCATTAGCTGTAAATGAGGGGCAGGTTAACAGGTGCTACAGGTTTCACATTTGACTAACTGAAATTTAACGGACTATAACATCACACCCTGTATTCATGTGATACAGGTTACTGGGGGAAGCGCAGATGTCCAGTCCGACAACTTAAATATTTATTATTAGGGTGTTTACTTGTTTGCTGATGCTTGTTCTTTGTTGTCGCTGTTACAGCTGCTGTTTGCTCGAGGCTTCGGGTGTTTCTAGAGGTTTAAGAGACACATGAACTCTCATGAAAAAATGGAGCTTATATTAGGCTATATTAAATATAATAGAATTGTTATTACATTAAATATCATTTAGAACACCTAATATAGTAAATATAATTCTGTATTTTATGGTATATAGTAATATCATGTTAAAATTTTTTATGTTTTTTTATTCATTATTGTGTTAAGTAGGTTCATAGTTAACATTAGTTAGCAACGTGAGTTAATGTTGCTAACTGTGAACTAACATGAATAAACCACGAACAGCTGTACTTTAACAACAAACTGTGTAATAAATGCATTTCTCATTGATTGTTTATGTTAGTTACTACATTAACAACATTAAACATCTGTTAAATGCTTAATTGTAAATTATGGAGATTATATTATATTATACTTTCCGGCAGACTGTGTCTATGAATTTACTATTAATTTTTATTACTTAATAATATAATGTTATTTTTTATATTATATAAAATAATTAAATTTGTTAAATGATGGATATTCTATTATAAAATGTTGTTTTTATTATATAGTAATATTTTAGTTACTATAGTTTTTTATAAATAGGATGTAATTATTAACCTAATATTATTATATTTTATTTTATATCATAATTAATGTTTTAATTAATCGTTGCTTTGGATAAAAGTATCCAAAAAATGCCTAAATGTAAATGTGAGCTATGAAGATTTGATTATATTATAAAACAAAAAATTGACATCAGGTATTACAAGTATGGTATATAACTATAATATCTATAATAATAATAATAATATATAAGATTGTATTTTATTTGATATTGTAATATTATATATAATTGTTTCGTTCATCATGGAGATTCGATTATAAAGTGGAAATGGAAATTAGATTATATAAAATAATTAATTATATAATATAATTACTATACAAATTTATAGTACCTAATGTAATTATATTTAATCTTGTATTACATAGAAATAATACATTCAAATTTATATTGTCAGAATTAGTTATAACGATTTTATAATATTTATTATTTAATTTATTTAAATGAAATATTTCATGTCTTGAGTTTCTTGTTTGCCATGTTTGTGGCATGTAGTGAATTTGTGACCTAATAAAGTATGTGATAAGCTCTGACTGATCTCTGGATACTATTAATCATCCTGCATGCAAAGAAGACAGATCTGTAACGCGATCTGGAAATTGTTCAACCTGAAATGCAAATTACATGCAAATCCTTCAGTGTGTTTGTCACCTGACCTCAAAAAACAGGACACACGTCTCTTATGAAACAGACGAGCATGCAACAGCCTGGACTAGAAACAATATTACATGTGTGCCTGAAGCACAAAAGCGGTCATAAGTAGCACAGGTATTTTTGTAGCAATAGCCAACAATACATAGTAAGGGTTACAATTCATTTTTCCTCTATGGCAAAAATCCTTAGGATATTATAGGATATGTTCCACAAAGATATTTATTACATTTCCTAGCATAAACTTTTTTTTTGACTTATAATCTCAATATTTCCCTTAGATTCCAGACTTTAAATACTTGTATTTCTGCCAAAATATTGTCAGATACTAACAAACCATACTTCATTGCAAAGCTTTGTTATTCAGCTTTCAGATGATGTATAAATCTCAATTTCAGAGAACTGACCTTTAAGACTGGTTTTGTGGTCCAGGGTCACATATTAAAGGGTTACTCCACCCCAAAATGAACATTTTGTCATGAATCACTTACCCCCATGTCGTTCCAAACCTGTAAAAACATCATCTTCGGAACACAATTTTAAGATATTTTAATAAAAAAAAGGAGGCTTGTGATTGTCCTATTGACTGCCAAACAATTATCACTGTCAAGGATTAAAAAAGATGTTGTGTGAATGCTTTTTCGCTGTACATGCGAAAAAACGGGGCCCGTTTTGAACCCTCGCGCGTGCTTGATATGTCATCCGCGCGCAGTTCAAACACTCGCGCGTGATCATTCCAGTGCTAGATCTTCTTTCACCTGCTCGCGCGAACACTGTTATTTTTGGGGCGGGGCTTGGTGTTTTAGTTACAACTAAACCCATCCAAACAAGCGCCGCCTAAGACGACAATGCCATCGTTCATCGCGATGTTTCACATTAGACATCGTACGATGCCAAATTGGTCGACATCGCCCAACCCTAGTGTGAATGACACTGAGCTCCTTCTGTATATGTTCTCATCACCTCCTGCATTTGGCGCTTATCTGTGTATTTCAAAGCTACAAAACAGTACTTTAATAGCTTGATGCACATATCAGTTACTGAAATTACGTTATTTAACTGTAAATTTAACTTAAAACGGTAAAACCTAAAATGTCGTTACCGTATTTTTTACAGTTAGTTTTCACCAGATTGATGTATTGACTGTTTTTATTGTTTGGTAGGAGGCCTCGCGGGTTTCCGACAGAGCCACGATGATCTGTGCGAGCACTCTCTTCAGCTGGAGGAAGGACAGGATGGTGGTACTGCAGTGGGCCTGTCGGGGGCGCTACCTCATTCCCTGCCCTCCACACCGGACATCGAGAACGCAGAGCTGACAGCCATCCTGCCCTTCCTGTACCTGGGCAATGAGCGGGATGCTCAGGACCTGGAGCTCATGCAGCGCACGGACATCGGCTTCATCCTGAACGTCACCACGCACCTGCCGCTCTACCACTACGAGCTCGGTCTGTTCAAGTACAAGCGCTTACCCGCCACCGACAGCAACAAGCAGAACCTGCGGCAGTACTTCGAAGAGGCCTTCGAGTTCATCGGTACGACAGCGTTTCAGGAAAACATGCATTTTACATTAGCAAAAACAACTATATATGTTAGTTTTGTCATCGTGATTAATCATATCCAAAATAAAAGTTTTTGTTTGCATTATATATGTATGTGCACAGTGTATATTTATTATGTGTATATAAACACACACACATGCACTAGATATTTTGAAAATATTTACATGCATATATACCTATATTCATGTAATTTATATAAATATATATACATTACATGTTTTTCTTAAATATAAATGTGTGTGTATTTATCTATACATACTAAACATACATTGTCCGGAGTGTCCCGCTCATTTTATATAAACAAAAACTTTTATTTTGGATGTGATGTGTAGTTGTTCATTGGCACCCTTGGTAAAAATGAGCAAAGGTAGCTGTGAAAATAAATCTGCATTGTTTATCCATTTCATCTTTCATTTAGAAAAAAAAGGGGGGTGGGGGGTGTCAATTTTAATATTAATAAATAAATGTTTTCTCCAATGCATGTTGGCTACAATTATTGGTACCACATTAGCTATTATAATAAGCAAAATTAAGTATATTCCCATTCATATTATTTTTTTTACAAGGAGTAAAACCAAAAAGGATTGAAAATCCATATTTCCACCCTGGTTCACCCTGGGTTTTAGGGTCAGATGAAACCAAGAAACAAACTCACCAGACTGGTTTAGTACAAACAGAGATAAAAAAGTAACCCATGCCTATAACCCTGTCCTGGACATCTTGTTTAGACACATGACATCATGGATTCTATCAAGTACCAACAGCTCTGTTAGAAATCTTATAATGAGTCATGGTTGGGTCTTCCACTGGGACAGTAATCCAAACACACACATTAAAATAAACACAAGAATTAGTCACGGAGCACAAAATGAAGCTTTCTTCATGTCTGTCCCAGTCCTCTGACCTGAACCCTGAGTGAGGAGAACTGAAGAAGAGAACTATCATGGAGCTGGTAATGGATCTGGAGTGATTCTGGATAAAGGAATGATCTCTTGTCTCTTATCAGGTGCTCTCCAAACTCTTCAGGCGTTACAGGAGAAAACTCAGAGCTGTTAACTTGGGAAAAGGACCTAGCAATAATTGGGTGCCAGTAATGTAGAACAACAGTTATTTCATAATGTTTTTTTTTTTTTTTGACCCATTTTCAATTGTTTTTCTTCAATGATAGGTTAGAATTTTATAATTTTTTTGAATGAAACATCAAAAGTATAAACAATGCAGATTTATTTTCCTTAAAGATACCTTTACTTACTGTATATTTAGCAAGGGTGCCAATATTAGTGGACACTGTCAAAAATCATGATTTTGTTATTAGCACATTTTATATACAGTATTATATATATATACATATACACTGTACACACACAGTAGACATCATTTGAAGTGGATTACCAAAGCTGAATGTTCTTGATCCACTTCCAATGTTGACTACTATACACATAACCTAATAGAAATGCTGGAAAAAAATATTTTTATAAAACGTGTTTGTTACCTGGTAGTTATATGTGGACTGAGGTCTCCTTGGCGTGTCTATCTTAGGCTGATCTTGGGCTCTAGTGTTTTCTCTGAAGGGGCTGTAGAGACACGACACGGGTCTCTGGCTGGGTTTACTGTCTGTTTTATCAGTAGCAGGCCCTTCAGGATCAGCTCTAGGAGAGAGCAGAATGTCCCGGGGCATCAGCACTGGCTGTCCCATAAACATGGACTTGGCTCTGGGCCGTGACTCAGAGGTTATGCTACTGTTCTTGGTTTCAGGGCGCGGGCTCCCGCTCTCGCTCTGGACCGGTCGAGATCTCCAGAGCCAGTCTGACCCGGGCTGACCACTCCTCCGACTGACCTCGTTCAGCTCCTGATACTCATACGTCTCTCCTTCAGCTACTTCACCCAAACGGCCCAGAGACTGGGCTCGTTTCCTTAAAGATGGACTGGTTCTCCTTAATGAGTTCGAGCTCGTTACAGAGAGACGATTCATCTCAGCGATCGCCGCAGAAATATAGTCCTCGTGTCCAATGAAACTGCCACGAACGATCCTCTGGAAGAGAGAGTTCAACTTGATGTTAAAAATGACTCTATTTGAAAAAAAATTACTGCACTAACACAAATGTAGCATTAGTCCCTCAGCAATGGATGTGAATGGGTGCCGTCAGAATGAGAGTCCAAACAGCTGGGAAAAACATCACAATAATTCACAGCACTCCAGTCTAACAGTTAACATCTGGAGAAGACAAAAGATCAAACTCATCCAGCATTAAGACATTTTAACTCAAATTTGAGTCCATAATAACTCATAACTAATAAAAAGTGTTCTGAATCAGATCAAGCAGCGTTTACAAATCAGCTCTAAATATGTGTCTGTATTTTCATGTGAGAGACAACAGGAGAGGGGCTAGTTATTATGATGGACTCAGGTTTTAGATATAAAAATTATTGCTGGATTAGTTGCAAGAGACATTTCTCCAGATCTGATGAAGATACAAACTCCTCCTGATCTTAAACGAACTGTCATGGATCAGCTGCACACTCAGATCAGTGTCATATGTGATTATATAATGTGTATAATGCACGACAGCTTTAATTACACCAGTGCAGATGAAAAACACATCGTTCTTCACATTCCTGCTCAGAAAACTAACTAACTTTAGCCAGCGGGAATGAAGACATGCCACTTAGATGATGACAGTGCTGATCACTCAGGCAATTACAGTTAGATAACTTTAAACAGTGTGATTAACAGAAGTTAATATTTTATATTTAATTAGGGAGTTAGGACTGAAAATAAATAAATTATATATATATATAAACACTATTTTTTCTGCCTGATGTTTTTTTTTTTTTTCAATTAAATTAATACCAATAACTTTTGGAAATAATCCAAAAAGTATGGATTCACCTACCTATTGAACATTTAAAAAATACACATTAATTTTAAAAACGTGTTGTTGGAATAATATTTTAGCTTAATTGTCATTAAAATAGTGTCACTAAATTTGAAGTATTGAACGAGGAAGCACGAGATGAAATCATTATATAAGAGCAGTGCTGAGCAGGTCTGTCAGGTCATAATTAGCGGATAGAAACGTTTCGTGTCAAATTTGAATAGTGTTTCTGATACGTGAGAAGCCTGGGGAAACGTGACAAAGACGTTGGCTTAGATATAAACCAAACCTCCCTCTACAGAACCTGTTTAACAGAGACACTAAAGTAAAGTATTTACAACCTGAGCTGCACACATGAACCTGAAATACTTTCTCAGAGAAAAGTCCTGTCTGTGTGTGACCTTTGTAAAGACTATTACTATTGAGAGTACAGCTCAATCACATCTCACAGCAAAATGAGAGCATAAAATGCAGTTTATATGTTTGTTTTTTACATTGTCAGGAAAAAAAAATATATATATATATTTAATTTATGTAAAAGTCATACATAGGTTTATCTATAAATACAATAAACCATAACATGGCTGCATGCATTTAACAAATACATAAAAATCTTGCTATTGTTTTGTATGCAATAAAATTGCAAGCCTGCCAGAGACTGAAGGAGCCGTACCTTCTGTGGTTTGAGCTGCACCTGTGTGATGTTGGAGGGATCCACCACAGGTTTGGGTCTCCGGAGCGTGTCTATGAGGCTTTGCCATTGAGACGGCAGACCCACGAAACAGCCCTGCACCGCGTCGAAGGATGTGTGCACCCTGTGCTCGAAGTTCCTGGGAGCTGAGATCTCCAGCCTCCTCTTCTTCTTCTTCCTCTGGAACATTTCGAAGACCTGCTGGAAACAAGAGTCTGTGCTGTCATTACCCCAGAGAAGAGCCATGACTCTGAGAAAACACCAGACTGAAGACAAGCTCAGAGCTGTCAATCAGAGTCCGGAGGACACGCCCCTTCCTGATGCAGCTGAGAAACACACTTTAACCTTAGACCGAGAGCCTCCTCTTATACACTCGTACTGTAGAGCGAGTCTGCACATTTAACTAGCTATAGTGAGTGTATCAATACTGCTGCGGGTCAATGTAGGAGACCAAATGATTCCCTGTATATTGAATTTCCCAGAAAAACCCATAAAGAGAGCTTTATAAAGCTCCTGTCACATTTTATTAAGCCTCAAACTCTTATCCAGCGGAAATGTAAAAATAGAAACACTTCTCACGTCAAATCTGTACTGATTTTGATCAAGTAAGCGTCAGAATAACTGCAGTCATATCTCCAGATGAACTCTTACTGGTCTGAAGCAGCTCAGCTTCACTTGATTCTCCATCAATCATTTTCTAGAAGAATCAGTGCGTCTCAAATCTGATCCTCAGGATCTTTAAAGTTTTATCGTACTTTTTGTCCATATTAATTGTTCAAACTATTGCAAAATAAATAAAATATAAATAAATTATAATAATGACAAAATAATTTATTTACTTAAATAATTTAAAATGTATACACACACACACATATATGTATAAATTAGCATTTTATTATTTTGATTTTATATAATAATTTGATTATAATATTAAAAATAGGACTGCATAATTTGAATATATAAATTATATAATATATGCAGTAAAATGCTTTGCTGTGATATCAGCTGTTTATATATATATATATATATATAGCCTGATATTTTTGCATAATTGTGTAAAAAAAAGTATTATTTTTTTCTCTGATTCTGGAGTGAAATAGGATCTAGATTCACCTATCTGGAGTCTAATGATAATATTTACATAATATTGTCAAAATAAAATTGCATAACTGGAATATACACATCATCACTGTAATTTGTTTGTTGTATGTTTTTGCATCTGCACCAAATTTCATGTTTTACTTGGTTTTTAATTGTTTCTAATGAGTCAATAATATCAAACTTTGAATCAAACTGAGCTATGTTTTCTTCATATTCTCAATATACACATATAAATATATATGACACTAAACTAAAAATGATAAATGAGGACAGGCACTGAATCGTCTCATCTGTCTGCTGAAATCAATCATTATATGCTCTGCATGAACTCGATCGATCACCA
The DNA here is from genome assembly GCA_032353835.1 of Enteromius viviparus. NCBI lineage: Eukaryota > Metazoa > Chordata > Actinopteri > Cypriniformes > Cyprinidae > Enteromius > Enteromius viviparus. The sequence continues at coordinate 17,061 of JAUCNO010001664.1, read as the reverse complement.
TCACCTCAGGCAAATTTCACCAGCTGTGTGTTTCTGAACAAACAAGAGCATCAACGTCTGATCAGCGTCCAGATATATCCTCACTAATAGTTTTTCCTTGTGACCTTACATCACTCAACACCCATCCAGAGACATAAGATAAATTAGAACAAATTTGTGAATCCATGAATGTATGGAAATATAAGCATCTTTTCTCATTTTTAAGCAATTATTTAACATATAATATGTCTATGCAGAGAAATGTTATGTACTAAAATATAAATATATCGGCTATGCCATTCAGTTCTCCAGATACAGAGGCATTCGTTACACCACTGTCCTGTGTACGGAGGTTGCAGTCGTAATCGAGCATGTCCCTCCAGCCGAGATGAGGTCAGGGTTTTACAATCCTTACAATACTCCTTTTACAATACTTCATCATGCTTATAAAGAGCAGTGGGTTGAGACCCATCCTGGATCTACAAGCTTTGAACCAGTCCCTTCTCAGGCTGCTGTTCAAAATGCTCACCCTGACGCACATGCATTCGGTCCCAGGATTGGTTCGCAGCTATCGACCTGAAGGACGTGTACTTTCATGTTTTGATCTTGCCTTGACACAGACCCCTTCTGTGGTTTGTTTTTGAGGGTTGTGCATTTCAGTACAAGGTCCTATCTTTTGGCCTGTCCGAGAGGGACGTCTTTACGAAGGTCGCGGAGGGTGCCCTCTCCCCTCTGTGGCAGATGGGCATCTGCATCCCATTGCAGTAGTGCTTTCTTTCCTGCAGGAGAAGTTGGAGTGCAGGCTGTCCCCTTTGAGTCTCAAAGTGTATGTTGCAGCTATCACAGCATATCACGATGCAGTGGAGGGTGCATACCTTCGGGAAGCACCAACTGATCGTGAGGTTCCTTAGAGGTGCGAGATGGGTAACCCCCATCGAGACCGCACCTCATGCCCTCGTGGGATGTTGCCGTCACCCTACGTGGCTTGCAGCAGGTACCATTCCAGCATTTTCCCTGGGTTTGTTCCCATATGTAACGTCGGAGTGACTCCACAGAAGGGCAACATCTAGGTTACGAAGGTAACCCTCGTTCCCTGAAGTAGGGAACGGAGGCGTTACATCCCCTTGACACGACCTAGGGATCGCTCTGACACCGGCTCAGCTCTTCAGCGAAAATGAATGCAATCTGTGCACACCAATGTTCATTGGCCTTTAGTTTGAAGCTCAAAGGCGATTGGTCTCTCATGCGAGTTCCCATATGTAACGTCTCCGTTCTCTCCTTCAGGGAACGAGGGTTACCTTCGTAACCTAGACGATTCTTTAAGGCTTTTGCTAACATACACAGTTGCCCAGGGTTATCTATAAAATCCTGCGGTTCCTGATTTGTTTAGTCAAGTTGTCCTTGTGGTTTAATATACAGTAGGTTAAAGAGTCTGTTTCTGCAGTATATGATTCAGAGCTGCATTTAGCAGACAGGTTTATGTCAATAGTGACCGCTATCAACACTAAACACTTTTATTTCCAGCTCAGATCTTTAAACATGCTGTACATAACCTAAAGCTGCACAAATACAAGCAAGCATGTCTGTAAACTGCGCTTATGAAAGCTGTCAATCAACATTTGCTCACTAGTGAACATTAAACAATGAGCAATAAATAAGTCAAATAGCAAAATAATTGATATTTTTTTAAGATTTCATTCTGCCACTTGTTTTATTTATTATGTTAAAGTAAGTTTAAAAAAAAAAAACAAGTTTAAAATATATCCTAATATATATATATATATCCTTTTTTGAACCTTTGAAATTTGCCAGTATATATTTTTTAGAAGTTGAGGTCAAAAGTTAACATTTCCTTCTGAATCTGCAAAACGTAAATTATTTTACTAAATAAGAAGGATTGTACAAAATGCATGTTATTGTTTATTAAATACTGACCTGAACAAGATATTTTACCTGGGGACATGGTTCAGAAAAATCCTTCAGCTCCCACAAATTGTTTGGTATTCCAGCATTTTTGTGCTTTTGAACCCTTCCAACAATTACTTTTTGTTCTGAGATCCATCTCAAGATAAGGATAAATGCAACTTATTTTGTCTTCTGGGAAAGATGTAGCTTACCTTCTGTAGCCTCAGAGAGGCAGTAACAAATGAAAAAGTATGATATTTAGGCAAAATAAGAAAGACAAGGGACTCCTGAATAACTATGACTAAACAGAAAAACAAACAAACAAACATAACACAGTGATGCATCATTCAGGTTTCATCACAATATTAAGAATCAAGGGGATGAAAACTTTTGAACGGGGACTTTATTGTAAATCCAACAATATGTCTTTTATGTTAAATATCTTATTCAGCTCAGTATTAAATAAACAATAATCCCTCTTATTTTCATAAAATATCTACAGTTGTGCAGATTATGAAAGGGCGATGTAAACTTTTGACTTTAACTGTGTACATACATAAAAAGCAAATTTTTTTTTTTACATCAAATGAAGTAACATGTAAACTCCAAGCCTATTTGTAGTTTCAGTAGACATTCTTACCTGTGAATTTGTGTTGGATTTCTCTCAGTTCAGCTCATTCATCTCGTCTCTCAGCAGAGCCTGATCAGCACAGAAACACAGTTTATCAGCAAACTCTGCTGTTTGATGAGCGGGTGTGGAGGGAAACACATGACAGACAAGGAGCGTGTACACATGCTGATGATGTGGAGATGGTGAAAAAACTCTTCCTGAAGCACGTCTTGACATGAGAGCGTTCATGACCTACATCTCCACATGCCAGGATGGATCAGATGCCAGCAACAAAAGCCCTGGTTATAATAGCAAGGGTTGTTTATCTGAAAGCCTGACTTTAAGGGGTGTGCAGATACTTATGCAACTATTGCATACTTATCTTTTTTTGCCAAAATGCATGTCAATACTCCACATTAAACAGGTCAGGAACGCCCATTTTTGCCATGTTTACTGTGTGTTATTTGCCAAGTCATATCCTTCAGGACAAAGTTGAGAAACTACAGTATTTTTGTGACCAGCTAACAAAATATGTTTATGAACATTTAAAATGTCTATTTTAAAAAAAATTATTTTAAAGGAACATTCCATTTGATAATTTTGCAAGCATTGTGGAATCGTTACATCTAAATGTCCTATGAACGTATTAAAACAAGTAACATTGTAAGTAACACTGCTTGTGCATAGGGCCCAAAGATTGGCTCCCGGTTTTCATCCTAAATATCCTAAATCATGTTCCGAGGACAAACAAAGCTTTTATGAGTTTGGCACGACATGAGGGTAAGATAAATTATAATATTTTTTTATTTTGGTGTGGAGTGACCCTTTAATATTACTAAAAGAACATTTGTTTGTGACGTTGAGACAACATTTGCTTGAAAACAAAGTTTTGAGAACATTGAGGTTTTTTTTTAAGGAAGTTTGTGTCTAATAATCCAAAAAATATGTTCTGTGAATTTATGAGTTTTGCGAATGTTTTTAGTTGTAAAGAGATTTCTGAATGTTACCCTGAACAGTAAAAACATTCTGTTTTCTATAAATGCATGCATGCAAATGTTTAAAGAAAGAACATAGTTAATGAGTGTTGTGCTAACAGTCTCAGCGTGTTATGAAAACATTATTTCTGAATGTTCTCAATGTTCAAAATGTCCCGTTTTTTTATGTTTGAAAGATTTTCTTTTATTTTTTTTGGTTACATACAGATGTTTAGAGAACATTGATTTCATCAATATACAAACATTATAGGAACTCCAATGTCTTGAAGGTTTTGAAACAAGACTAAAATGACTCAGAAAAATGTTACATAAAGAGACATTTTATGTTAATGTTTTCAGAACATTGTTAAACACCAGACAACTTTTAATTAAAATGCTATTATTATTAAAAACTATATAAAGTCATCTCTAAGAATGTTTGTTCATAAGTTTCAGAGACAAGGTTTTGACAAAGTTTCGAGAGTATAGTTGAAAAACTACATTATGTACAAAGTTAGTGTCAAAAACACGTTTGAAGAAAGTTATACTAATGTTCCTGGTGAGTTATAATATTTATATCTGAACAACCAAACTAGATTTTTGAGTGTTTTAAAAACTTATATATATGAAAGCTTATACGCAAATTATATGTTTATATGTGATGGTTAAATGGTTATATATGAACATTTTGTGAATTTTATGGAAACATTATGTTTGAATGTTTTCTTAAACATTCTAAAACAAGAAACATTTACAAAACATTAGATGCATGTCAACTAAAATGCTTCAGAAAACATTCAATGAATTATATATATATATGTTAGGTTTAACAAAAAATCAGCGACTGCATTAAAAAATAATAATAATAATTTTGAGCAATTTGAGTAAGATACATTTTTTAGCTCATAATGAGATGGATATCATAAAATGATTATTTTCAGTGGCTTCTCTTAGTTTTCTTGTGATATTTAGTGCCAGTTGGATGGAAACAGTGCTGTATTCGCAAATGTTTTAAGCGATCCAGTTTTGAGCAAGTTTAACGTCACATGTGAAATGAAAGAACGTTTGTTCATTTCTTTGAGATACCTTGCAAAAATGATCTGAAAACTTAGATCAGAGGACAATAAGATTTCCAGAGCATGCAAAAAATATAGCATATAAAGATCTATTTCTTTTGGTCAGTGTTGTCACAGCACTCTTAAAGAAGAATATCGGCCCAAACACTAAAAGCATACACTAAATAAATGGGGTTTTTTTGCAAATAAAATTAAGATTATTGGAGTACATCTTTAAATTTCAATCTGTTAGTTGCCATTTCTTTGTAATGACTTGTGAGATTTTCAAGCAATCTGTCAACAACGTCACATTTTTTAATACTGCAGTCTTATTTTCCTGTTGTTGATGCTTGACAAACACTCTGAGATATAAAGTTTCTTATGGACACTTACATGCAGATACTGTATATGTGTCAGATTACTGCAGAAACGCCCTGCCTCAAATTCATTTGCAGATTGGTTTACAGTCACCAAACTGGTTAAGAGTTTCATGGCCAAGGCTCGCAAGCTTTTGGACTTTATAACTGTTGTTGTTTTGTCCAAAAAAAAAAAAAAAAAAGATGGATGGTTATTTTTGAAAATAACCCAAAAAATATCAATGCAATACTGACTACAAGGATTTTTGTAACATTCTTGTGATTGTATTTCTTAAAATTTCCTTTAAATTGACATGATATCTTTTATGAGATGCTCTTAGAAAAGTTGTGTGATTTTAATATGATTTAGGCATATCATTGCTTTTATTCATATTTTTTATTTTTGTAGTCTTTTTGTGTGATTGCCAAAAAAAAACTTTTGCCAAAGTTGTCCTAAAACCTAAAAACAAAAGGTATTCTTGTCTTAAGACACCTTTGATTAATCTTTTTAACCCACTACAAATGTTTAATACTGTATACATGTAATTTTTTTTCAAAAAGTTGTGTGTGTATTTATACATAAATAATAAATATACACAGAACACATATAATATTTAAACAAAAACTTTTATTTTGGATATGACTAATTGTTTGACAGCACTAGTTATATTATGTTTTTAATGTTACATATTTTCGTAATTTAACAGTTTTAGTTTTAGTTATTTTAGACGTCAAGTTAAACTAAATGAAAATGCACTTTTTTTTTTCATTTTATATGTATTATATTTTTTAACTATAACTACTGCCTGTCACTGAACTAGTTGAAATAGCAACATTCAGGCCTACCATTCATAAATTAACCTAATTTTGAGAAATAAACAAGTACATACAAAATATAATAAGAAATGAAAAGTCAATATTTATTGACTTTGAGATACAACTGCAGAATGTAAAGTGGCTAATATTAAAAATGACTTGAAAATGTCTTGACATGAGATGCTTCCAGAGAGATGATAATCTATGTTTGAACATCAGTTACATCCAATATAAGTTGTAAGTATAGAGAAATATTATATATAAGAAGTTATATAAGAAAGTTTTAGAAATCACCTGCAATGTTTCTCTCCTTCATCAAGCCCAAGTTCATGCAAAATCCATGTCCAGGAATGTCACGCTCTGTTTAGACAAGCAAAAGATCAGCCTTAACACAGCTCCTACATTTGAATGCATTGGTTTTGTGCAGCCTGATCAAGACTCAAACACAAAAAAACTAACACAAAAAACAACCAAACAAGCAACCAATAACTTCTCTCCAACATTTTAAAGCTATTTGAGAATACTCAATGATTTGAGTTGAATATACTGCTATTTCACAAGCACTTACAGTTAAACGTTATGTATTAATTTTATTAAAGAGTCCGGATATATTTATCATTATTTTTACTTAAAATAAAATAAACTTAAAGTTAACAAAAAATATAAATAAAAATAAGTAAATA
>JAUCNO010001663.1:0-40975 GCA_032353835.1 Enteromius viviparus | reverse complement strand
TGGCTGTATTCGATCAAAAGGGAGCTTCTACTAAATACTGAGCAAAGGGTCTGAATACTTAGGACCATGTGATATTTTCAGTTTTTCTTTTTAAATAAATCTGCAAAAATGTCAACAATTCTGTGTTTTGTGTGTGCATTAATGCAGAAAAAAATAACTTAAATGATTTTAGCAAACAGCTGCAATATAACAAAGAGTGAATGTAATGTAAACATTGTGAATGTGTGAAATGTAAGGGGGTCTGAATACTTTCCGTACCCACTGTATATAAAGTATATTGACTTGGAGGATGCTCCCCTGCCTGACCTCGGCTGAATGAGAAATGAACCAGGACAAAAAAATCCTGCATCAAAGAAGGTGGAACGCAGGAGTCAAAACGAACTCCCCAAAAACTCGAACTGCCAAAACTAACTCAAAACGAACTTCGTTTTGGCCTGATTTTGTTCTCTCTTCAATTTTGTTTTAAGTATATCAGGGCCTTAAAGCAATATGCCCCCATCACACAGAAGGCAGAAACAATGGTGTTCTCGAGTAAAAGATAAAAGAAAGTGTCACTCAACTAATAATAGTTATTTGAATTTTCTGGCTACTTCTGTCCCCTATACAGTGATGCTAATTAAATCTAGTAAAATATAACCACAAAAAAAGTTTGTTTTTCCATTAACACACTCATAGAGACTACCGTCATCTCACTGTATTTATGAGTTTGTAAGTACAGCTTGATTTGTGAGTAATTTATAGCAATGAAAGATTGTGTTGCATTCTCAGCGTTGCCACAGGGGGGGCTATAGCAGAAATGAACGCAAACTATGTAACTCTGTTCCAAATGACATTTTATGCATTGCACACTCAAACTCGTACTCTACTATAATTAATGCGCATTTGCGTAAAGCATGTTTCTGGCCTAAGGTACAAACCTATACATACAACCTAGCTGACCAAGTCAACACCAAAACCTCACATGTTGTATTAGTAGCTCGTCTCAGTGTGTGTGCTGCAGATGTGAGTTTAGCTCTGCTGGAGTCAGTCTTCTCTCAGTTCTTTTGGCAGTGTTATTAATCGCCCGGGTCTGAGTGCGTCATTTCTACTTCAAACACGGGTTGATCTTCAGCGCTAACTCCAATATAGGCTCTTATCATCACCCGCTAACCCTCCCCCTCCAGACCCGACGCTGCTGGTTATGAGCTCAGGCAACTAGTCAGAGCAAACTTCACCATCAGATCGTTTATTTATATCAAAGCTTTTTACAGTGTTACACGGAAGAGCTGAAATGGAGAGTGGGAGTGTTTTAAATGAGATATTTCTCTATTTTGACTGTACGCCCCAGGACATATTTAGAGAGGGGCTGGTTTGAGATGTCTCATTTACAGGAAGATGACGAGAGATGGGAAAATATGAGCTGTATGGAGTGATGTAGTGTCTATGTTTGATTCACAGCCAGCATACAAGTATATTCATACATTTAGATGCACAAATGGCAGATGCTGTTTGTACCCTGTATATTGTGAGTCATTCATCACTAACTAAATAAGTCAAATAATAATAATGATAATAAAATATGTTGATTATTTGCAGAATCATTTAAAGACTAAATTGGAAAGACAACAAACAGATGTCTTACCTTTATGTAGATGGCAGGACACAGTCCAGGGAAGAAAGAGAGAGGGGAAAAAAGAAAAAAAAAAAGATTAATTTTGTAAAATAAATCCTTACAAATGAAATTCCTATAAAATGTAAAAATATACTAAATTAGGAAATTACATCCAAATATCAAAATATTAAAAAAATGAAAGCCCTCATGTATGTTTCCCATAATGCTTTGCTAAGAGACAGTGATGTTCTTTCACTCACTTCTTCACTGTCTCTTGAGACAAGTCAGGCTGACAACACATTATTCTTAGATAATTATTTTCCAGTTAAACTAGACCAACTGACCAACCAGCACAAACTACTGCAAGAACATCAAAAGATGTGTTTCCATTTCTTTATTCTCAACACAAAGTATTTGACGTCTGAGCAGGACCACCCTGCACCGCCCGCTTCCACTCCTCACTCCACAGCACAGGGGTCACCGCTGATCCCTCCAGCGGGTCAGAGGGGCGAGTGGCGGCCCTGTCAGTGCTGGAGGGTCACCGCTGGAGCGGCGGAAATACAGACACAGAGAGAGAGAGAGAGAGAGAGAGAGAGAGAGAGGGGGAGAGAGAGATGGCCGTTACCTCCTCATCACCCATTTATCACCCTGCCAACAGAGCTGAGCCCAAATTACTCATCCACTATCACACCATCACTGACAGATAGAGAGAGAGAGATAGAGAGAGGGAGAGATAGAGAGAGGGAGAGAGAGATCTTGGGTCTCCCAAAATAAATAAATAAATACACATACATACTGTACATATGATGACAATATTTCTCAGTGGAAAATAATTAGTGGAATAATCAGATTCCAAAATTAAATCCTTCTAATTAGATTAGATTAGATTCATGTTGATTACATGATAAATTAATATTTACAAAATGGAGGTAAATTATTCAGGATTCATTGATTCTCCCTAATTCTTCATTTTATATAATACTAAATAATAAAACAAAAAAATAAAACATTTATAAAAAGATTATAATTGTTTGAAAAGTGTTGAAGTTCTGTGAAATTGCACATATAGACTGGACATTAGTTCAAGCACCAAAGGTGTGTAGGCACTTCTTGTATTTGTTGGATTTCTTCTTCTATGGCAGCCCATAGAAGCACTTGTGGGAACGTTATTTGACTTACAGATAGAGGACAGTCTCAAACATTAACCATAGCAAATTTGGTGTCTCAAACTCTCTAGCGCCACCACTTGTCCAAAGTGGTGGTTAACTTTCGATCCATCTTTGGCATCTTTGGCTCATGGCATAAAAGGTTAGTCTGATTTTTACCAAATTTGGCTCAGATCATCTTCAGACCATGCTGGCAAAATATTGTGGAAAGAAAGTTGAATAGTCAAAGCGTTCTTGAATAACGCACAAACAAATTAGACAAAAAACACACAAAAATGAATGTGAGGCTATATCTCCGTAACAGTATGTTGTATTAAGTTCAAACTTGGCATGTGTTATAACAAGCATGATTCGAGGCTACCTGCAGTGTTAGGTGCGGCACCAGGAGAAATGAAAAATTCTTGTTTTTGCTTGTAACTTAAAACAAAAATCACAAAACTGGTCTCTTTCGATTTGTCGAGAACATAGATACCAATTTTACCATAGTGAGTCGAATTCTTTGAGCATCCTTTTGACTTGTATTGAAAGTCTTTATTCCAAATTTTCATGAAATTTGACTCCGATCATCTTCAGGTTAGTCTGGTAAAAAGTTACGAATTTTGCATTGATATACAAAACGTTTATTGTTTAACTCCACAAATTTGATGTGAAGTTGCCAAACTGCATCTGAGACTGTTTCTCTGCAAAGCTTTGATATATTTACACCAAACTTTGCATGTGCTATATGGTCACCTCACACTGACCACGTAACATTGTGGTAACAATTTGGTAACATCGCCATCTATTGGTCAAAAGTAACAAACCATTCGTTAAACAAAATAAAAAATACAAAGTTTTAAATATTGACACCAAACTTTACTTTAAATTTTAAAGACCTATTTTACTATTAGATTTTCATAAGATTAAGAAACATGCAGTTCCTTCACAAATCCTAGTTTAAGAAACACTGACATCTCATGTTTAATACACTTCATGATAATTAAAAAAAAAAAATAATAATAATAATAATAATATTTTTATTAAAAACCATATATATTATAACATTTACTACTTATTTTTCATTTTTTTAAGTAAAAAGAAAACAACCAATGACTCAATGTTGACCTCCGTCTTTGTATTGTCTGGTTTGGGTCACACACAAAGCAGTTGTACAGTAGGGAAGCTAAAGACAGATGCCAGAGTTGAAGGACACCGGGCCCTGGGCAAAGAGACACTTCCGCAAGAGACACACACACACACACACACACAAACACAAACAATGGATGGTCCGCCTGTGGGGCAGCAGTTGGCAGGGTGGCACAGAGCCTGTTTCCCTTAGGCACACACTCCACTGTTGCTTACACACACACACATACACACACAGCTTTACTCAGTCTCCACCTAAACACTGACTTCATCTGCCAAAAAAATCCTGTTCTGAACTAACCAAGGTCATATGTTTTCATCCCTGCATCTTCAAAATCTTCCACCAATCACAGAAACATAAACATACTCCAAGTAAGAACAAGAACACAGATGCTTCTCTGCTCACTGAATCATACTAATGCAATTCATACCACAAGTGCACACAATCTATTCCAGTCTTTTTCAAATTAATTATGGTCATGAGCATCCATGAGATGAATTATCTTACTAATAATGCTCTCTGGCACAAACAAGAGTTCACAAGATGAGTTTGTGAATGAATCATTTGCTTTTCAGTGAATCTGGTTAAATGGCTCACAATAGGGATTCATCAATTGTACTGATTCAGTTCTCAAGTTAGACTCTTTGTTTCATCTATAAGTTCATATAAGACAAAATCTTCAATTTCTGTATGAAAAATTCCTTAAAATCAGATGTTTTTGAAGAATCAGTTAATCTGGTTCACAAAACCAGTCTTGATGATTCATTCACGAATCTGAATGATGTGGTTCACAAATCCAACTGTTTTGCATATTTCTCACTATATCAATGACATCTATATATTTATCTATCTTATATACATATATATATATATATATAGCTCAAAACTAACACTAAAATAACACATCCTAGATCATGCATGAATGCAATATTCTTATTAAATACTTTGTTCTTTACATTACAGTTGAATGTGCGGACAACAAAATCACACAAAAATTAGCACTGGAAATCGATTTTTTTAACCCACGGAGGTCTGAATTTGTAGGCACATTAAAATTAGGGATGCTTCGATCACAATCGGCTGATATGTTTGGCCGTTTTGTCAGTAAAGCCGGTCCTGTAATAAGCGCTAAATGCCATCAGGTGCTTGATTTGACATTGAGCCGTATATACTACACACAATTAAGCGATAGAAATTTGTCAACCGATTGAGATCGTCTTAATCGCAGTTGAGATCATGTGATTTTGCATGTTACAGAACTTACCCACACAATACACATTCACTTCGACAATGGAAGAAGCGGTGTTGCCAACTTATCGACTTAACGACTTTTCAGACCCACTTGGTGACATTTTTTCAAAAAAGCGACAAATCTAGCGACATCTTAGACAAACCTTAGCGAGTCTCTAGTTGTCACGATGCGTGTGCCGCGGTCCCGCTTCACAGCGGACAAGAAGGCGAGGCGACGAGAGTCTCAATGAACAAGAAGAACATTTAATAAAAGTCATAGAAGATAGGCAAGCTGACGAAAATGCAGGGACCAACGCTGACAAAGACAAGCAAACAAAACTTCATCGACAGACAACAGGGCATTAAACAAGACATGGTTATATACAAGATACAATCAGAGACAATGGGGAACACCTGGACACACACGTCTGGCAGGGAGTGAACACTAATGAAGGGACGGAGTCATAAACGAGGGAAGACATGAGGATACAAAAGGTAAACATGGAGCACATGGATAGAGAACATACACATAACACTCCTACGGCGTGACTCTAGTAGTGCTGCGCGAGCTCTTGTTTTCCCAGTGTGAGCAGCGGTGAGTTCGCTTACATGTGACATCAGTAATTGTTTTCTAAACAACAGAGATCTTGTGATATCGATGCCTCAATATATAATATCAAAACACAAGTTCCTTTGGCTGTTTGGAGCACCTTTTACTTATAATTGAATAAAATCCAGAGCTCATGCCATTCTTTTGGGAACTGTATATTTCCCAGAGCTTCTATCAACTGTTGTTTACACAATGTCTCGGAGAGCCAGAGGTGAAAATGAATTCCTTTTTTTTTTTGTCTGGGGCCTGCGCTACATTGTTCATGACTTTGTCATTTTTCAAAATAACATTTTGATTTCTCTAAAGACTTTTGTAATCTAAGCTCTTAGTCAGAAATAAGAATAAACAAATGATCCGAGTTTGTTTTTTAATCAGCGGTTTCTCATTCCTCCAGCCTTGTGTTAGTTCAACATTTCCAATCAGACGTTTAATTACACATCGCCTAATGACTTATTTGCTTTAATCGAATTCCTCTGTTGCTTTTGTCATTGCATAATGAGAAAAAGGCCAACGTGAGTAATGTAATATAAGGTGTAACTTTGCCTTGTTGAAGTAGCTGACACCTTTTTTATTCACCTGTCAGATAGATGTGGATTTTATTTATCTGCAGACGCTTTCAAATAAACTTTTTCCCCCTATTGGAAAAATAAAGAGTACAACAGAAATGTCATCAAACAAAGCCTATTAATGCTAGTAGATTAGAAGCTTGTCTTTAGTTAAGACATGGTATTTAGCGCTCGCGGGAAGGAGATTAAATAGGATCCAACGCGTTTCTTTGCCCAGTGATAAATGAATTAAGAAATTATATTTCAATTCCCCTGATGTATCTGCGCAGTGAATTGTTTATGAGGATATCTATCGTCCTAAAAAAACAGTTCAATTTTTCCCTTTTTAGTGTCAGACCGGCGGGTTTATCTGCAATAGTTGTTTATGTTCAGCTGTTATCTAAGCTGTAGTGTGGCTGCTGCTGGCCAATATTGTCTGGTTTGCTTGTCAGATCTCTGGATCTCAGCTTTGCTGTTGTCAGTTGCTTTAAGTCTTTAAATGCCCAGGGAGGATCTCTGCTGAACACGACTCATTTCCATCACATCTTTTGGCAAATCACCAGTGAATTTCTGCTAACGTGTCATTCTTATTCCACCTTGTAAATTTGATGCAAAAAGCCAGCTAAAGCCACACTGAGATATTTTTCTAGTGCCAAGGGCATATGTGAATATCATTATTCAGCTTCCAGTGCCAGGATACAGCACTGCAGCAACCTTTTCTTTTTTTCCTTTGAAAACACCTTTGCAATTGCAAAGCAATTGCCTGACAGCCACCCAGAATGCCCTGTAAACTACATAGCAATGCCTTAGAAAACCTACATCCTCTCCTTGTTAATTAAAATAAAATCAAATTTCAGTTATATAATTAATTGGAAATTAAAGGCCCAATATATAAGACAGTGGTATATATTTCAGGCAGCTGTGTACTTTCATCATCTCAAAAGTTCTGTAGGATTTGTAAATTCAAAGAAATTCCAGATTTAAATAATGAAATAATGAATAATTGTCGCCTATCAATGAAGCAATATCTGCGCTATCCTCGGTTTCCGTGTATGAGTACTACGGTAACACGCGTGGACAAATGCAGAAGTGGTAGTCATTTACTTTGCATTTGCATATGCATGTCACTCTCCACAATTCCAAAAAACGAAGATGTAAACAAACCAAGGCAAGAACATATTGGAAAAGTCAACGAAATAAAGCGAGAACAGATCTTGGCGTGGCGTTTCCAAAATGGAGAGAGCATCATGAAAAACTCAGACTGGACAGAGACTCCGCTTTCGTGTGTGTTTTAATAAACGGGTAAGCAAATATACACGGTATTATTCATTGTGCAAGTTATAGTCATGTGCAGATGGTTGGGTGATAAAACGGATATAAATGAGCTTTTCACCCGTGAGCATGATTTATGAAAACAACCTCCCAGTGTTCAACGCTCCATCATTGTGTCATCGAACTCCGCCTCTGTTCGTGTTTTGAATATGCGACTTCTAGTGGCTGATGTTGCGTCCGAAATCACATACTGCTTAAGTAGATACTACATTTAAAATTGAACATACTACTCGACCGTTAAAACAGTACGTTCCATGTAGTATGAATGTGAGTAGTATGAATGGAAATAGGACGTACTTCATCCGCCATATTGTGTCACGCGTCGTCACAACAACGTGAAAATTGAAACTTTCAATAAGTCATCTGTTTATTTAGAGAGTGTGTTAAACAAGTGTAATTTAATCACAACAAACAAGGTTTTTTTTCCTGAGGTGCTTACACTTAAAATGAGCCACGTCTCTGCTTTCCGTCATTTTTTTAAATCTCCCGGAGCCTTATGGAATAGGAAAGTGTCCATGGTATGCTTACTACAGAATTCGGCTGGAAGTAGTAGGCCATCTGGGTACTTCTTGCCTACAGAATTTCGAATGCTATGACAGTTCAGTCTGTGCAACACGCTGCTGTCAATCAAGTATTGTGGGAGTGGTCACACCAACATGCATTTCAGAAGGGGCAACTTATTATTTTTTTAATTTAATAAAAATACTTGTGGATCTTTATAATTGTAGGATGGTTGTGTACACACACTCCCAACACACATTTTAGTCCAAACAACTTGAAAAAGTGGATGTACCACTGTATGACCCCTTTAATATACCTTTAGTGCAGTGGTTCTAAACCAGGGGTTTATTGCCCGCCCACTTGTTGGTCTTTTCCAGTTGATCTGAATGAAAATGCAAATTCATTCTTTGCCACTAGGTGCCGCACTAAAAATAGTGGTTTCCCTGGTAATGCTGTACACAAGGCAGCACTAAGCTCACAAACAATGTTTTATTAGATATTACAAACATGATTAAATGGAAAGGATATAAGGAAAATATTAATATTTTATTACCCATAATAGGGGCACTTTAAGAGTAAACAAGCATTAAAATAGAAACAACAAGATATTTCTTAAATTTAATTCAGCTCTAAACACAGTTTGTTTTTCTGTGAATAATTATAAAAATGTAATTTGAAGATTTGAAAAAGCTATAATTTTTTTTTTTTTTTTTTTAACAAAAGCACAATTATTTTATGTACGTGTGTGTTTCTAATTATGCCAATAAAATAACTAGACAGGAACAATGTGAGCGGAGAATATTTCAAAAGATACTTATCCTGAATTCTTATTTAATAAATTAGGAACAAGAAATACAAAAGTCATAGGATGCTGTTGTGGAAGGGTTGAGAACCACTGCTTTAGTAAACGATTCCTTTATAATGTGGTGTAATTACAAGCAAAAAAAAAAAAAAAAGGTTTAAAATAAGGATTTTGGAGCGCTTGTGGTAATGAGAAGGAATGACATTTGGTAGATGTAGGGTTTAGGTTAATGACTGTAGTCAGGACTTTTCTTCTGCTATTCATCATTTTAATGGTTTCTCTGTAGCCAGTTATGATCAGATCCATTGTAAGGGGACACGTTAATAAATAACAATGAAATCAGATTAGTGTGTGAAGGTAGGCTTGAGAAATTGTGAATTGTGGGTGAAAAGACACTGAAAGTAAGTACAGCAACAATGGAAGTATTTCTTTTTTTAGTTAATCACGCTTATCTTGCAGAAGCTGTTCAGAAGATTTGGTTTCTGCTGATTCTAAAGCACATTCTCAACCACGTGTCCATTCCATAGACCAACGCATTACAGGACAGACCGTGAACAAGAGAAAACTTTTGGCAAGAGAACTCTATCCTGCTGTGTTCCTTGCTTTTTGATTACTTCTTTGCATTCATTTTTAAAGATGTGAATGCTTAAGTGCAGTATCCAGCTCCTGTCTGTTATCTCTGCAATCACAGCAATACCCTCCCTCTCAAAGTAGAAAAATGCATCACTAAGAAAGACAGTCTTTTGCCCTTTCAGTTCTTTGTAAGTGTCTACACAAAAAGAGTGTGAGAGAAAGAAAGAGAGTCAGCGGATCAGAAAGAAGTTGAGGCTGGTGTATTATTTCACTCGTGACACTTCAAATGAATGCAGATGGTGGTTGGGTAAAATTACAACAAAGTGTGGGTGTCCCTTTTTTCTCAGGTCTGTGACTGATATGTGGATAAGATGTGTAACAATGAGCCTGCTGGTCCTGAAGTTCTCTGTCTCTCTAAAGAAAAGTCTTTGTCAATCAGATATGTGCCTGTCGGAGCTGGCTCAGGGTTATAGTGCTCCTGTGGGAGGATGCAGCTCTGGAAGATGTTGGAATTTTGGTTATTTTAGTAATGGTTGAAGTTACAGTACCAATTGTATCTGTTTACCACATTTTCCCTCAAAAACAGTGCAGAATATTACTGTATCTATTCGTTTTTTCTTTCAGATATGATTATATATGTCCATCGGTTTACACTAGTGGCACTTGCAATCTCGCCCTACACCTCAAATCAGTGTGTTTTGAAACTAAAAGATGGAAAACAGACGTTTTGTCATGCTGAGAGATAAGCAGATGCGTGAGAGAAAATATCATGGTGTTAAAAAAATTATACAGCAGATGATAAGCAATTCTTTGCTATTCTCTGTTTTTATTTGAGCTCCCCCTGCTGAAAAAAACATGCTAAAACTAGCCTAGGCTCGTTCTAACTGGTCTCCCAGGCTGGCCAGCTGGGAAGTGGCTAAAACCAGGCTGGTTGACCAGTTAAAACCGTCCGACCAGGTTAGGCTGGTTTTAGCTGGAAGGCATGTTCGGAAAATTCGCTTGCCGTTTACTGTTACCGCCAGGAACTATTTTTTTTAGCGGAAGGACTGCATTAAATGAACTTGCTTCAAAGAAGTAACAGTTCAATGGATCTATTTTCAGTTTTAATATTTTTATTGTGTGGTAACACTTTTAGCAATAAGGCAATAAGGTACTGGAGGCAGTTCTGTATCGTAAATAAATCCCAGCTGCAGGGGTTGCAGGCACTCTGCTTCAACTGTGGTTTAATCACAATACAGCACTGCCTCCAGTTCCTTACTGCTTACTTAAATGCATGTCTGTTCATTAATGTAAGTTTTTAATAGAGCCACCATTTAAATGTTAATATTATGAGAGACATCTTTATATATTTAAAAACATTTATAAACTGAGTTGATAAAATGTGTAATTTAATTGATTGTGATTTAAATGTAAGTGTTAATTAGAAATAAATATGGGTAATTAATTTATTAATAAATAACCTAAAAATGCAGTTTGGGCTTTTGGATAAATTAATTTCATCCAATTTCATTTTGTTTCTGTGATTTAGTGGAAAAAAATACAGTTTAGTGTATATAGTCCTTATGTACATTATAATTTTTTTTTTCTAACTTTACTATTCTATACCATTTTTAATAATTTAATAATAATACTTCTTTTTAGAAGTTTCATTCATAATCCGCTCATCTTAAAATGGTCTGTATTTATCACACTTCTTTGTGCACTCTCAAGGGGATGCTAGTAAAAAGATGGAGATGGGTGTGACTGGGTTCCCATGATTCCGTTTATTCTACTTGGTATATAGAGGAGCCTCAGGCATCTACTGCATTCATCAGTTGCTGCTCAGTAGACGGCCTCTGATTCTTATTGATGTCATGAAAGAAGCGTGAGAGCATCAGACATCCATTAATGTCTCTTTAACACAGCTTGTGAACATGAGTGAATGATTCAGCTAGGTCAAGTTATACCATTGATCTCCCAACCACCCTGCTTAGGAATCTGACTTTATCATGGCATTTATGTTGCATATTTTATTTATTTTATCTGGGCATTCTGTGATGGCGACTTGCATGGGCAAGCACTGCTCACTATTCTTCAAATGTAAAATCTACTACCAGGTTTTTGCCTTTTTCATGACTGGGTGTCTAAATGTGTGCTTAGTCTCATGCACTGCATTACAGAAAGTCACATGCCCTCACACACACTAATGTGACTTCCTGTAGGGATATGGTAAACCAATGTAATGGCATTTTGTGTCATCGCAGACCTGTATTTGGCCATGTTTGATATTAGGGTTCCAGCTATGTAAACAAAATATGCTGTTCAGTTCCAGCCTTTAATAAAAACCTAATATGGGAACAAATGATAGTAAATGAAAACATGAGAGTGACATGAACAGCCAGATGGCGCTGTTGCCAAATGAAAGAAATGCTTTCCTCACATTTTCAGTTTTAACAAATGAAGTAGAGCAGGACCATCTTTCTCTTTGGATTCTTTCTGTTACATATTTGTTCATATGAGCCTCCAAAACACAGACTCAAATCTTCACTAAAGCTGGGTTTAACTATTTACTGGGTAATAATATGTTAATGAGAATAAATGTTAATGACAATCGACTTTTGTTGATTATTACGGTATAAATATACAGTAGATAGACATATATACGCTTTCTTCTAAAATGTCTCACCGTGATTTTGTGTAAATTCTGAAGCTGTCATCTGTGCAGGTGTTCCAGCACATAAACTGTATATCATACTGTATGTGGTTATTACTGTGAACCCTTACACCTGACAGGATTATGCCCTATAGCAGAGGTAAATATAGAGCACAGGGTGATATAGGGTATATCACCCCATCTTCCCCTATAATGACCCAACACACATAAGACATATCAGTATTTCTCATGTTGATCTGATAATTTGTTAAATAGTTGTATTTGATATCTGGTGTATTTTTAATGTGCATGTGCACATTTAATCAAATTATGTGCAGGGGTTTTCAAACTGTGCAAAAGTGAAAATCCCTACACATATTGATTCAAAATATGAATAATATTATGTAATTATTAATCATATTTTCCAATAAGTTATTATTTAAAATTATATTTTGTGTATGTGTATGTGTTGTCACCAAACATATAAGCTGCCTTAATCGTTTAGAAAGTCGTTTTTTTGGGATCATTATATGTGGAGGTCCTTCCTTGACAACAAAAAGTTTGAAAATCACTGCTATATAAGTGGTATTTTCATAAAGCACCCCAAATAACCTTTCCCAGCAGCTTTCCATCTATTTTCCACCTCTATGCATTGTTGTGATTGACACAAGGGTTTGTTAATGATTATTCCATGTTTCCATTGCTTTACCTCCGTGAGCTAATAATAATAGTTCTCGGAACGTGCCACAGTAGCCTATATAGGCCTGTTTGCTCCCTTAAGCTAATCCCTCCTGAAAAAGAGTTCCGCTCTACAGCAAACTGTGCGCCTGCCGCCCTCCCTCCTTCTCTCTTGCAGCAGGACTGACATGAGGGAACACATCCCATTAGCCGCCTACGCTCTTCTCCTCATGGATAAACCAGCTGCACACCACCTCCAGTGCACCCCAAAACAATGGCTCTCAGAAGGCACATTCTTCTCTATTCATAGGATCTGTAGCCTCCTAACACCGGTCGCACATTTCTCCATTCTATACATAATCATTATTCAATATATCTCGGCTTCCTCCGGACTGCTCGGGCAAAGCCTAAACAAGTTCTGTCATACGACGGCTTAAGTCCTGCTTATCATACACTTTCCCTCAGACTGTCATGGTTGGAGGAACTGAGACTAAAGCCAAACACCATTTCCAGTAAAGCCAATAGATCCTGGAGAGAGTAGGAGGATGTTATAATTGAGCTAAGGCTGAGCAGAAAAATGATCTCTGCTGTAACACTATCTTCCTAAAGTACAATGCGGCGATATAAGAGATTGTTGTCATCAGGGGAGGCAATTAAACATAAAGAAAGGAGAAAAGAAATAGGTGAATTGAACTACGGTATACAGTATATGCCACTTCAATGTGAGTCGGTGGAATCAAAGCTCCCCTGGGAGGAAGCCGACTCCACTTCAAATGCCGGTTTCGGCTGGTACTGTATATGGATCTGGCATTAGTTCCCTCTTAAAGGAGTAGTTCACTCAAAAATGAAAGTGGTATAAACCTGTATGGCTTTCTTGTGCAAAACATGAAAATATTTAGAAACATGTTTCAGCTGTTTGTTGATATGATGACAGTCAATGACATCCAAAATGTCCAAACGCTCCAAAAAGAGCATTCAATGTGGTTCAGAATTTTGAGGTTGGTACTTTAATATATATATATATATTTTAGTGCTGGGCTACATTTTCAGCAGCCTTTCGTTCATAGCATGACATGACCCTTCAGAAATCATAGTATGCGTTTTTGTAGCTCAAGAAATCATTCTTATTATTGTCAATGTTACAAACAGTTGTGATGCATAATATTTTAAGTAAAACATGACAATTAAAAATAAATGTACTATTAGTATCACAAATTAATGTATTTTTGTCCCAGTTTGAACAAAACGGGCAGTATCCGATGAAGCTTCTTATTTTGGACATATACTTCCAAGATGCATTATCTGTCATTTACTGCAGCCTTAAGAAGAGCATTTATTTCAAATAGAAACATTTTTTTAACATTGTAAATGTCTTTACTTACGATCAATTTAATGTGTGTAAATGTAGTTTGGAATTAGCTTGAGCGCTTTGGACAAAAACAACTAATGTATTCTTTAAAATACCTTCTTTTATGTTCTGCAGATGGAAATAAGGTCATATAGCCTATGTTTGAAGAAGCAAGAGGGTGAGTAAATGATGACATTTTCATTTTGGAGAGAACTATTCCTTTAAGGAGGGTTGTGAGTATCTCAATATACTGGCAGTTTTTGTGTCACTAGGAAATAGCAACTGGCCAAATGTCCTTGGTGTTGTTATTTAAATCAAATTATCAAGAAGTGAGCTTTCAAGTAGGCACACATTCTCCATAGAAACCAAAAACAGGAGTGTATTATGATTTAGGCCGATCCCTTCTTTACAAAGTCTCCCCCCCCAAACGCCGTGGCCTGATTGAGAGAAAAATGCTAACATGTATGGGCAGGCGGTCTGACCCCTTTGCTGATTTCTGGGCACACACAGGTGTGGTGATATACAGGAAACTATCCAACGCTGAACAAAAGATCCAAATGCAAACCTCAAGACACAAATGCATCGGCATTCAGGAACACATTGTTGTCGTGCGCCATCCGTGGCTGACAAACCAGCAACGCAGCTTTCAAATAATTGCACTATTTACCCTGTGTTTATACAGAACGGATGCATAATTCTTAATTATTATTAATAAGCTGTTCTCTGGTGGTCTTAAACGGCAAACAATGCAACAATGAAAGGCACGTACAGGATATCAGCCGTTTTAAAGCGCTGTACAATTACATTTATCACGATGGGAAACAATCAAACTTGTTGAGAGCTTTTAATACCCCGTTCTTTGTTGACACTTCCTGCTGGTCACCCAGTCCCATTGCTGGGACATGTTTGCTCAGAGCGCCACCCTTATCGGGGCCTATCTACCAAAGCCGACTGAGCCCGGCGAGTGACAGCAGGAGCACGTACAGTGGAGGGCAGATAAAGGCGGTGCTGTTTAAATAAAGAACGGCGGCAGTAAAGTGGGCTCGGAGGAAGGCCGCATTCTACTTCTAGTACAATGGAATCATTCTTCAGACCCGGGGACAGAATAATATTGCCCTTCTGAAGCGGGTGGCACAGGAAAAGAGAGAGCCTCGAGGGAGTTACCCAAAACTCTCTGGCTTTATTTACAGCCGTCCGGCCACTGACGTACTGCTGGCACCCATGGGAGGGCTGCAGAATCAAAAGCTCTGCACGACAAAACACCCTGGCTGGGCCTTGACTCTGGAAATCTTTTCTCAAGGCCTTGCAAGCGTGGTTGAGGAATTGTTGTGCAGCGACAGGATCTTTTGATGGATTTATGGCTACATGACGCGTGTTTGCCTTTAAGAATAATTTAGAGTTTTATTGAGGAGTACAATGGCTAAGCTGAAGATGTCCTTGTATGCTTGTGTTTAGACGCACAGTGCTTCTGAATTTGTTTTAACACAATACATATTCTGGTTTTCAGGGGTGAAATGGCAGTACAGGACTCTGACCAATGGATGGCGCTTATCCCTCAGAAAGTTGAGGCCCTTCTATAAAGACTGTCCCTGAAAAGTAAGTAGCTGTGTGATAAATTTCTTACCGTAGAGGAGAATCAGCTTGGAGGGTGTGGCCATTATACATATTAGTGTGTATGAGTGTGTACCATACGTGATTAACGGTTTACTGTAAGACCATCTGTGACTAATCCATTTACACTAAATGTTGATAATAAGCAAATAAGTCAAATCTTTTTCCATGTGAATAGTGGTCATTGTGGATGAGGAGACTGTAATGATTATTACTGTGATCACCCATGCCTATTCCAGAAAAGAAAAACCTTAACTCTCTATCTTTCTCTGTCTCTCACTTTTTTGGATTATGGAGATTTTTTATTTTTACCACCGCAGGTGTCTTGCTCTCCCCGAGCCAGAGGTGAAAATGAATGCTGATAGTTCAGTGGGGGTGTGAAACTGTTTCTTTACACTGATAATGAATTCTACCCCATAGTGATTAAAAGAGGTTCTGAATACCCAGATGATTTCTGCATGTGTTTTACACTCAGTTTCGATAATGAATGTTATGATCTAACATCCCCCCCCCCTCCCCCCCCACTTTTCATTCTGGGCTCTGTTTCAGCCTGTTTTGGACTAGATTAAACCTCGAGGCAACATTTTACAATAGAGTTCCATTCATTAGTGTTAGTTAATTCATTAGGTATCGACCTAAAAATGAACATCAACATTTAATAGTTAATGCTTGTTCATAATGCATTACATATATTAAGCTATAGTACTTGAAATGTTATAAATGTACACATTTATTTACAATATTATTACCAATAATAATAACAATAGTAATTACAGTATCTCTGACGTTGTCAATTTTGTATATTGGGAAAATTAATTCATACTTTCATATATTTCTATTTGAGCTTATTCTAAAATATTCAGTATTCTTCTTTTTTTTTTTTAAAGCATGTCACATTATTTATTATTGCAAATAATTATTTATCTGTTGCGTATTTGTCTCAGTTGTTGCTCCTTGTTTGTATTTATTGTTGGATGGTTCCCTTTTTTGTTTTGTACAATCTGCAAAGTATTAATAATAATAATATGGAAAGAGTTTAAAACACTAAACACTATTTTATTTTTGTGTTAGTAATACCCCATGTTAAAGTGCCTGTCGTTATGAGGACTTTTATTCTGATGGGACAGAAGAGAGGAGAATGCGAACAGTGAATAAAGTGGAGAAAAAGCTCATTAGTGTTCAAGGGTTTTATTTTTTTTCTAAACATTTATGTTAAAGATCTGAAAACAAAGGTCAAGCAAGCGTTACAATTTAAATAACATTAGCAAATATAAATGAATAAAATAAAAATAAATAAATAAATAAAAGTCTTGATTTGTTATTTCATGTTAGCTGTGGCATAAACAAATTTTAATGAAACAATATTGTTACTGTTACCAACCTTGACTATGAATGTTCATTGATAAACCATATCACTAGTAATGTTAGTTATATAAGCTGTGGAAAAGGACCTACTATTCCTGGTAGTAACCAGGCTCTAGTATGTTTTTTTTAGCTTCCTTGATGCAACATCATGTGCAGTTGATGTTTAGGGTCCCAGTGCCGCTGCAGTCCCTCTCTATAAAGTGACTACAGCCCAGCATGCCATTAACATACCACTGCTACAACAAAAGCACTAATTATTATTCTTAGACTGCAGTTAATGAACCCAGCTGCAACCGAGGGCCCTCTGCCAAAGCGCCTAACCCACCTATCACCACCAAATAACTTCATCCACCACAACTGTGACTAGCGGCGATAGGGGGCACATTATAGTCTGTGGAATTAGAGACAGAACCGCGTTTGCACAGTTGGTTTAGTGTGTCACACTGTGTCTCTCCGGTCACCCTTTCCACTACAGCCCCCTGCCTCCGCCGCCCTCCGTAACCCCTCGCTCCATATACAGGCTGCACCTTCTGTGGAGCGTCTCAGGTTTTTGGGATCAGGTTACATGTCATTAACAGTGTCTCTGTGGGCCAATTCAAGCAAGTAATTAGCAAGGGAACGTGCATTCCCATGGTGATGAGACGCACAAACCATCTCGCAAACACACTTGGGCTGGAGCCCTGCATTCGAGGCTGGTCTCAAGCGTGTGCAAGCATCATATAAAGACAATAGGATCTGAATTTCGAGGCATTTAAAATAGTCTCCCCCTTGAGGAGAGGGGGTGGTCAGCTGTTTTAGTAAATTGAGAGAGTGAGAGATCAAGGTTCAGTCGGCTTGTCAGGCCGGTGGCCCTGTAATCCTTAAAGACGACTGCCACTTTTGTCCACTTCTAAAAATACCTCCTCCGGCGCCCCTTTATCACTTTACCATCACCTTTCTCTACACATCAGAATCACAAACTGCCTCTTTTACCATCTTTTTTCTGTTTTTGACTCTGTTGGTCTGGTCATAATTTGTGCACAAAATAAAGAGCAAGATGCGGGAATTCTGTCTGGGTAACACATCCGGGGCCGAGAACAATAATAGCCCTGCCTGAAAATACAAGAGGCAAAATAACAGCGGTGGATTCCATTACAAAGGCCTTGGATGGAAGAGAGGCCTGCTGCTTTGAAGGACTATTCAGGAGAGGCGAGTTCCACACAGATCGGGTTGCCTTAATTTAGGCCCTACCTGGAAAGGGAGGAGGGTCGAAGTCTCGTTTGATGTGACAGGCAATGGCCATTCTTGTCCCGCCCAAAGCCGCACACATCACACCTGCCCACATGGCATCACGTATGACCCCTTTATTTTCTAGCACAGCTTTCTGACTCCTGATGGTCACAGTGCATTCATTGCATTGCTGTAGTGAAACTCAACAACCTCACTTTACTGTGCATTTATTATTTTTTTAAAATACATTTTTAGTTTTTAATACTGGAATAGAAAGGAAATGCCAAAAGGTTGATGATACTTGTCACTTGACAACTTATCTTTAACCTTTTCTGTGATGAGAATATTTATGTTTTGTATTAAAATGTATTTGTATATTTTTGGTGAGGCCCATTAATGTCATGGTGATATATATAAATACGGTCGCTGTGATTTTGGGTCACCGTGATTTTACCAAGTAAGACATGATCACGATTTGATTTGATATTTCCAGAAAAATTATTCCTCAATTCTGATTGGTTGATTGGAATGGTGTTCTTGTACTTGGTGAAATCACGCTCACCCTATAAAATACACACACAGACATGCTTTTCTGCTTACTCTATGCTTGTTTTTATAGATTTACGATATATTACTTGTAATATAAATAAAAAGTAACATGCTACTTTTTACATGAGTGGTTTAGCATTATATATCAGTGAAAATCATTCCTTGATAAATCATATAATGCTAGATCGCTGTGTACTTTGATTACTGCTTGCTTAGATATTTAAAAACTGCAAATCATGTAAAGTCATGTGGTCCAAACATGCAGACACATGCAGGGGAAAAACATCACGACAGGAAACAGGAAATTATTTCATAGAGGATGTGATTATCCCCTCATGGATGTGTTTCAAAGTCAGTTAGTGTCATAAAATATTACAAAATTTGACAAGAATGTTTTAGGCACTTTTGATATTTTCATTCAGAAAATTATAGTATGTACACACTCAGATCACAGGCACATTTTTTATTTTAGCTGCTGACAAAAACATCTTCAGGTTATAGATGTATAATGAATACGGGCTTAAATTGCACATCTTAAGCTTTAATATTCTCATCAAAAATAAACCATAAATAATTGGACAGTTGACTCAAAAGCTGATTCTCGGACAGGCTTTGTTATTTATACATTAAGTATTCAAGTGTCCAATTTGCATTTGGAAGATGTTGCTGTTAACACACATTATGAAGTTAAATAAGCTCTCCATACAAGTGAAACAGACAATTGTCCAGCTTTAAAAACAAAACAAAGAGACAGGAGTGGCCAAATTAAGTTTGGTACATTTTGGAGAAAAAAAAAAAAAAAAAAAGGAAACATGAAAAGGCCTGGATGTTTAGAGAGGACAACAGTAGTGGATGATCGGAGGGTCCTTGGTAAAGAAAAGCCATTTCACAACATTCAGCCAAAGAAGAACACTCTACAGGAGGAAGGTGTTTTACTGTCAAAGTGCACAATCAAGAGATGATTTCATGAGTGCAAATACAGAGGGTTCACCACAAGGCAAAAATACATCTAAAAAATGATTCTTTAGATGGCTGAAATTAAGATCAACCTGTACCAGAATGACAGGAAGAATAAAGTATACAGAAGGCTAGGAACAGCACATCTTTTGAAACATGGTGAGTCAGTGTGATGGCTTAAGCATGGCTTCCAGTGGCACTGGGTTACTAATGTTTACTGATGTGACGCAGGAAAGAATTCAGAAGGTATATGGATATACTCTCCACTCAGATTCAGTCAAATGAAGCAAAGTTGACTGGACGGCACTTCACTAACGGACGATGACCCAAAACATACAGTAAAAGCAGCCCAGGCATTTTTGAAGGTAAAGAAGTGGAATATTCTGTGTTCTGATGTGTAAAAAAAGGTTGTCATTCCAAAGCATTTTAAATGGTGCTGTATGTGTATTTAACTCTTCTACAGCCAAAAAATAGCATAATATGTTTGTAGATATTTAGAAACATTTATGTTTACATGGCTCTTTCTCTGAAAAATAATGCAGTAATTCTACTACACAGTGTATTGTTGTCAAGGAATCATGCTATGTTTATATAGCTGTTTCTCTAAAAAATAATACTATAGCCAGTAATTCTACTCTGAAATGTGCGTTCCAGGGTGGAATGCCTTTGTTTTTGTAGTACTTATTTCAACCGCTTGCTGTCAATCTTAAATACTGCACCTTTTAGCTATATTTTTGTTCGAAAATTCTTGAAGCCTAAAATCTGCACTTTAATGTCGTCTTGATGTTTTGTTTTGAATTCTGTTCTGGTGAGCTGAATTCATGAATTTATGAATATGTGTCAATGTCCAAATATACAGTATATGCACCTTTTAGAGTTTGAACTGTACGTTCAAAACCCTATGGACCCAATAAAAGTACTAAGAATAATGTCATGAGAACTGTATATATACTAAATGACCCATATGCAACTGACCTTCAAGACCACAATCTATAACGGGATGTCGTGTCTGGCTCGACACTCTGTGAACGCTAACAGAAGGATAGCAGGCACCTCAGCTAAGTGCATTCCCAGAAGTCTGACCTTTGTCATCTCCAGCAAAAACAAATCCCTGCTTGACCCTTTCTGATAAACCGACTGTGCCTAGACTACAAGAGGAGACAGAGAAAGCTAGAAATATGAAAAGGAGTGTGTGAAGCTCCATGACCCTGTATTCTGTGGAGCCAGCAGTGGCCTGGCTTGTGTTGCAGCACCAAAGAGTTTAATTCAGAGTGAAGGGACGGTCCAAAGCACAGTGACGCCCAGAGGTGCACACAGGGGTGCGGGATTAGCACACTGTTGGGGCTCCCGAGCCAAAAAGATGGTCTGATAAGATACAGGGGGTCTTGCAGGGGGCCTTGCATTGACTGAAAGGAAGACCAGGCGATCCAGTATCCGTTTTCCATTCAGCTTTAAGAGATAGACTGTGTAATGAGCCATGTCTCATCTTGAGTTATCTTGTGTTCTCAGACTTTCAGTACTTAGGCTACTTATTTGGAGTTCAAAACAAGGGCAATTCACACAAAAGCTCTGCCACAGAACACAAGGCTATATTTACAATGGCTCATATAAATAGCTTCCAAATCCTGGGAATGTTTAATCTTGTTAGGTGCAAAGCCTTTTGCTTTGAGCTAGAAATAGAACTTGGAGAATAAGACATAAATGATGCAAATTGTACATTTTATAAAAATGTCTTAATCTGTGTTCTGAAGATAAACGAAGGTCTTACGGGTTTGGAACAATATTAGGGTGAGTAATTAATGACAGACTTTTCATTTTTGGGTGATCTAAACCTTTAATCAGCATCCAATTAACCTACTAAACTGCAAGTTATCCTTATATTTAAGGCGTCTAATTAACAGTTTCTGTAAATAAATTAAATGAAGAAATATTACCACTACTGTATGCATGCATCCTTATACACCCATAAAATCCCATAAAAGGCCCCTTAAACTTTCTGTGAACCACTTCTTCAATTCTGAAAGCCACAACTGTAAACCCCCTGTACTGCTTATCATAGACTGCAGCCTTGTTCAATCGGTTCATATCAATTGGCCGGGTGGAGAAAAAAGGGTTGCGTTTCCATTCCAGTCACACATTGTTTTGTCTGGCAATGTTTATTTAGATGTAAATCAGCCAGCAAAAGTGTTACATCCTGCCAGTGTATGAAGGGTGGGACTTCTGGTCCTCTGAGGAGGAAACTGGCTTGAAGAGATTGGGACCCTCGGAAATGTTCGAGATGGAGAGCCATACTGCAGTTTGGATGACATCATTCTCTCTCCATCAAAGTTAGAGTATCCTGGGTGTTACACGTCTTCAGCTCCTCTCAACACCTCCTGGCCTGGGCCTGTATGGTGCTTTTCTGATTGCACTGATTACTGTATTATTGTAAGCAACTGCAATCACTGTACCACACAGTACTGCATCTAAAGATGTTTGGAAAGGTGCACACAACGGGGTCCACAAAGAACACGCTGAATTTCCTTGCGCCTTATCGACTGACTTCCATCCAGCCTTCATCAAAAGATCTAATTTAGATCAAATTAGAACTTGTGTTTTTCCAGTCAAACTCAGAAGATTGGAAGGGCGGGGAAGAGGAACCAAGGGGCGGAAACTGTTCGTGTGGGAGAGTTCTGAGAACTATGATTAGAGGTATGAGAAATATGATTGAAAGAACAGGGCGTGGATATTGTGGATTGAATTGCCATCACATTAATCACTGTGCTTATAAAGAGAAAACCATGACCACATGAGAAATGAAACACTTGGGTCTTTGTTTTTTGGTGTCTTTGTTTGTAATATTTGCTGGATTTTTTGCAATAGACAAAAGACTCAAAGACTCATACAGTATGCTGAACATACGAAAAAAATGCATTCAAATACATTGATCAATGATGTATTAAGAGAACAAAATGACACACAACTATATAAAACTAGAGCTTAAAACTAATCAAAATTTGATGCTTTTCACTAAACGCTTATATTATGAGTAGGAAAAATGTGTTTAATTAAAAAAAACATACAGACTCGAAAAAGTGGAAAATAATGTACATTATTAATGAACTGCTACTGTAGGCCTATACAGTAGCTAATTTCATGCTCTTTATGTCTGTAACCTTGACCTGACAGTCATATAGGTCCCTGGGTGATTTCCTCAGTGTAATTAGCAATTCGTTCCACTTCTGCTGTCTGTGAAATCATGTCAAACCATCAATAGACATATTCTCCACCTGTTTATGAACCGACTAGATGATGTCATTTCTGTATGTGAGAGCTGTGATCACAGACATCTAAAGCAGACAAAGGAAAATTGTCACCCCACAGTGATATTTTTGCATGTGAAATAGATGGTGACAAACAAGCATCCTCCACTCTCAGCTCATCAATGATTTTTTGAAGACTTAAATACATAAATTACTTCAGATTGACCATTTTGAGCCTACTTTCGTTGGATCATCAGAGAAAATCTTGATGCTTTGGTGCTAGGACCCCCAAATACGTCACCACAAGACTCAACCGTTGAGAAAAAAAAGAAAATAAAGATAAGTAAAGTTGTTTCAAAGAAGAAAGGATAAGCTTCTTCATCTGGTTTTGATGAGACATTAGCAGAGGCATAAGGTCAGATAAAAAACCTGTACGCAACATGACACACAGCATCCTTCATTTTTTCTTCAGACTACATTGAAACCACATGTTTAGACATTTCCTTTGAGATTACTGATGTTTTAAGGCCACCAGATAAGCAGAAAGATATACTTTGGAATAGTATTGTTTTTGTAAGAGTAAAAGACAGAAAACGAGGATGAAATACGTCTCTATGGAATCCTGCTAAAAGTCGGCTAAAAGAATTTTTCAGATACTACATTATTGTCACTTACATCATAATCTCACATATAGCCAAAGACTAAGGTTAGCCTATTTCACTTTTTAAATTCATTTTGGACTATTTATAAGATAAATAAAAATAATATAAATATTTTATTTGTACTGTAAAATGTAGCTATTTAAATTTGTTGTACATTTCTAATTTCCTCCAATTACTCTACTACAGTACAGTTACAAGGCTATTAATTTCCCAAAAGCTAATATGATGGTTGAATACTTTATTTGTCGTGTCGAGGAAGGAGAGGTCAGGCATTCAGACATTTGGGCAGTGTCAGTTTCTTAAAGATTTAACGTTACAATGATTGAAATATAAGAGTTTTGGCGGTCTATTCAGCAAATCACGCGCTTCCTGAAGTTGGCGCTAAAGTCTGCCTGAGGTAACGCCTGCACGAGTCAGGCACACCTGCATTCGCGCGTTAGGCGCGCGCGCTGCAAAGGTGAAAGGGAGTGTGCTGAGGCGACAGAGTCCGCAGGTTAACCTTTAAAAAAATAAATAAATAAACGAATGACATCACCCCCCCGAAACTATCGCTGACTGGCAGTTTTCTGCACCGCATAGTCATAGCATTACTGCAACGCAAAGAGTAAGAGCGTTCTTATTCTGCCCTTCACAGGCTTCCGTAGACATTTCCCCCTATTCTCCTCCAGTAGTCTGCGGCTGTGCCATCTGTGGCGAGAAGTACCCGTGGGCAGCTATATCAAAGCCATGGAGCAGATCAATAATATTCAGGTGGTTCCGTGCACCAGTTCTAACTATCTGAGACCGTTTAGGGTGCATTATAACCAGGTGAGTCGCTATAGTTTAATCGCACGTTATCATCTGTCAGTGATGCGGTCACACCTCATCATTTTGCTGTCAGCTGCCCAACCCCCATTCATTCTGTCCTTGCTTTTATCGACCAACATTGCGTCTAATGTTTCACAATGAGCGTAACATAAATAGCGTCATTCGGGATGACAAACGATGTATTTCAGAGGAAACGTTAAAGATTTCGGGTATTGTCATCTTAGCTTGACTAGCAAGACGCTATTAGGCTATAGACCGGAAAGCAGCCACTTTCCCTCGAGCACATGCTTTACATTACAAGCAGCACAGCTGGCTTAGGAAAGCTTTATTAAAAGCCTGCTGGACACAATATTGTACAGTTGGTAGTACTGAAAACGCGATCTTGGACTGAACACGATGGAGATAATCTAGCTAGAACACAAGCTATGTTATTAAATCTATCTGTCCATCTATACATGAATTTTAATGCTTTAGATGTGTAATATTATATAATTTTTATTATATAAAATATAAAAAAGTAAAATATAACTATATTTTAAGTAATAATAATAATTTTTATTTTATTAGATAGATAAACACACAGAGCAAGGCATTATGTATTTTGATATTTCTGGGGAAAGGCAAATGATGGGGACGTCTCTTACTACTAGGCCTTTTTGGTTTTATAGACATTCAATTTAAATATAAGGATTAATTATTAAAAATTGAGTGGCATCCTTCTCATCACTAGAATATAATTCTTGGCATAGCAGAATGTTGATAGAAAACAGTCCTCTGTGGTAGCTGTGCAGTCGGGTGGTGAACAGGTGTTTTATATCATAGCTGTTACTCTCTATTTCATTGTTGGATTTAGCATGGTTAGAATGCTACAGTACTGACCAATCAGGCAGCAACCATCTTTTTTGTTTTTTGGTCTTTTTGTTAATATTAGCTTGTATACATTCAGCAACACTCACCAAAGGGGGAGAAATACAAAAACACTATAGGATGTCATTACAAGTAGATTTTTGTCCATACATTTGAAATACAATAATATTTTAAAATAATATTTTGGGTACTTTTTGCCTGGAGCCGTGCTTGCTTTTTGAGCCTGGTTTTATTTTCAAATCTGTTTTAGTGTTGCATTCCTTTTTCTTATTTCTATGAACAGGTTATTAGCAAAAACCCATGCCAACACATCTGTAGCGCTTGCAATTATATTCAGATAGCCTACGGGTATGATTTAATCTTTTAACCTGTTGATACTGACTGCTTTTTGGCATGAACCCCCATCCTTTTCTGTGAAATCGTGGCAGCAAATATTTCAACACATCCATGTTTTCCTGAATTGACGTCATTTTTCCTTCTGTTGTGCTGGCATGCAGTAAAATCTTTTTTTTTTTTTTGGAGGGCACCTGTGGATATTTCCTCCTTGATTGTTCTCCTTAAGCTGTGTGTTGCATTTTTCGGAGTATAGTAATACTTCCTCTTGCTACAGTTTGACAAACAGACCCTGGATCTACCTCAAGAGGTGTGTTAGTCATCTACATCCGCTGTTCTGTGTGGGCATGGATGGATTGTATGGGCTTATTTGATTTTAATAATGCTGTTTTAACATATAAGCATGATTTATAGGTTGCATGCTTCTGGAATATTTACATGGTCTAAATTTGGTGCCAATAAGGAGTCGTTACATAGTCTTTCAGGTCCCAGCTTGTTTTTCCAGGTCAATAATTTCTTTGGAAGTCCAGCTTATAAATTATGTTAATGGCATGTCAACATGCAGTAGAGTAGAGAATGCAGTCCTATTGTCAATCCTTGACAATGATTTCAGTATGTTTTTATTTTAATTCAGGTGTCTAGAGTGTATTGCTGATTATTGGTAAAAATTTCCCAATTTGGTTAGATTTCTGTTTCCGAGTGCATTCATATGCACAAGATTTATGGAACCTTCTAACAATTTCTGTGTTGGAATTATACCCTACCCTGTAAAAATGTAGTGGTGTTTGACAGACTGTCATTTCTTTGCTATTGCATTGTAAGGCTTTTATTCGCAAAGTGTTGATTAAACACTTAAGCATGTCTAATTGTCGAAAAAAGACTCGGCTATTAAATAGATGATGTGGGTTGGGCGATGGTGACCAAGGAGAGAGGAGAGAGGAGGCGTCATATTTAAAAAATGACGGAAAGTGGAGACGCGGCTCATTTTAAGTGTAAGCACACAAAAAAACGTTGTTTGTTGTGATTAAATTACACTTGTTTAACACACTCTGAATAAACGTATGACTTATTGAAAGTTTAAATTGTCGCGCTGTTGTGACGACGTGTGACACGTGACATCATCAATATGGCGGATGTAGTACGTCCGAATTCCATTCATACTACTCGCATTCATACTATATAGAACGTACTGTTTTAACGGTCGAGTAGTACGTTCGGTTTTAAATGTAGTACCTACTTAAGCAGTATGTGATTTCGCACGCAGGTTGCGCGAGCAGGTGAGAGAAGATTGAGTGCAGGAGTGATCACACGTGAGTTCTCGAATTGCGCTCAGATGACGCATTGAGCTTTGAATTGATTTGAATTGATTTACCGGGCTCACCAGCATCAGTGGTGCGCTCGCTTATTAATGGCATAGATTTGTCGCCATAGATTAAGTGTGTTATTCGTGAGCTGGTTGCTGCTGCTCTAGCGGGGCGGAGCATCGCGATGTCGGCTCAGCATTGTGATGTCTATCGGCCATCGACCCTAGTAGGTCATGGTAATGCACTCCATTTGAAAAGATTTTCTTGGTATTTGAAATACTGCATAGGTCCATTAGATTGAGGGGAAAAAATGTTTAGGCCAGTCAGGTCATAGATATAATTCATGTTAATAATTACAAAGTGTGGTCAGGATTGCAAGAGTATGAATTCAGGCTAGTTGATGAGAATAATTAGGCCTTAATTGTCCCGCTTTTCCATTATGAAGGATCGTAGGTGGTCTTAAATGCATTAAAAGTGAACACTTTAAAGTGCAGGTCAGAAAACACCAGACAGGTGCAGCTGAAGATAAGTGCAATCTATGCACCCACACCTCCAGCCTTTGCCTCTGTGAAGGAAGTTGAGTTTTTCAGCACCAGCCGCATCACTGAGTCACAGCGCTTCGCCACCCACACAGCCCTGCTGCCATGTAGCAGTAGACTGTTGCTGCCAATCCATTCCCCCACCTGTACTTTCATATATTGCCACCGCCCAGCAAACATCTCACCTTGGCACTACACCTTTTAATCAATTTTCGGTGACTGAGAAAATGTATTATGGCACTTTCCATCCTGCAAACTGTGTTTTGCTAAACAAAATTGCTCATCCACAAAAAGTCATTCGTAATGTACCAAGGTAAAAGGTTCCACATTTGTGGCTATAAACGACAAAACAAATCTTATGTTGCATGGGTATATTTGTAGCAATAGCCAAAAATACATTGCACGTGTCAAAATTATAGATCTTTCTTTTATGCTAAACATTGTTAGGATATTAATAGGGTGACCATACGTGCCATTTTCCCCGGACGCGTCCTGGTCAGGATTTCTATAAGGATATAGTTTTGGCTCGGTTTGCGCATGCGGACTGATCGGTATGAGTCATAGCGATCGGTCCTCACACGCATATGACATCAGTTCCTTATGTTTCCAAAACACTCTTGATGTACAAATCGAAGCAATATAGAAATCCTGGCCAGGACGCGTCCGGGGAAAATGGCACATATGGTCACCCTATTATTGATAAACTCATATTTCCAAGAAAATAATTAAATGTATCTCCTCACCCTCAGGTTTTGCAGTTCTGGAGAGTTTTTTGGAAACTTCTCCAGGCCGACCCAGTTTGCAGGATCCACAGGACCCTTGTACAGTAGGGAACGATTTGCGATCCATTGATTATCTGCTACGCTGACTGGCTATAGTGACCACAAGCACATGATTAAACAAGAACCAGCAAATCTAATTTTCTGCTACAGCCAAACTAAATGTACATATCAGCATAAAATGACAAAACATTTACACTAATTTGTCTTTTTTTGCTTTTAATATCAAAATCCACCAGGTCCAGGTCCAGAGCCGGTGCAGATTACCTAAATGAGTTTAAGACTAATTATCGTCTGTGTGTTGTCTGATAATAATAAATCAATTACAAACTGTATGATAAATATCAAGGGATATAATGTTTTTCAGATCAGAAAAAAACTGTTTGGATACCCACATTCTTCAAAATGTCTTCTTCAGAAATTGATAGGGTGAACTATCCCTTTAATGACAGTTGGCAGTATGTTTAGAATTGCATCAAATATACAGGTGTGTATCTATTTTTCTATTTACTTTCACTTTACACATAACCAGCTGAGTTTATTTGTACACCTTGTGTCTCAGTAACGTATGTAACCCTCATCTCTCCTGCCACAACCACACACAGAGTCCTGCGCTGAAGTAGATGGTTACCACAGCAAGAACCTGAATGGTGAAAAGCACCACCATCTTATATACCCTTATGCGCTGCGAGTGGCTGGCGTGCCCTCACTAGCCAATCTCCACTGGCTTTTTCCCAAGATCAGAGCAGATTGGAGCCTGGAGATCAAATTGTTTGCACTTGGAATAAAATGCATTTCAGTAGCCTACACAACTGACATTATTTTCTGGCCTTTAAATAACTTTTTTCAGCATTGGGAGATATGAATTCTGGTTTTAAAGTTTCAAAAAGTTTTATTTGATCATAGTTTTAAAAAACATGAGGGTTTTAAATTAAATTAAATTAATTGTAATTAAAATTAAAGTAGGCATGTTGTAGCAATTGCACATTACACATCATTGTGATTTAGCCACCTACAATACTTTCAAAAAAGTATTTTATAGTGACATGTTCACTTGAATAATGATATCAAATTTGAGTAACTGCTGGCCCCTGATGACGTCTGGTCTGATGACGGCTCACTCAGGGCGGGTCTGAGGTAAGACACCAGTTCAGTCTGTGTGACATGCTGCTGTCAATCAAATATTGTGGGAGTGGCCTCTGTCTGTGACATGCATTTGAGAATGACTTGATTTCAGAAGGGGCCATTTATGTTTATTAAATTAAAATAAAACTACTGGTGGATCTTTATCATTATAGGGTGGTTGTGTACACACACCCCCAACACAGATTTCAGTACAAACAGCTTAAAAAAGTGCATGTGGCACTGGATGACTCTTTAAAAGAACCATATTTTCTATGTGAAGAACATTTTCATAATCTGAAGAACCTTTTTTAACTGTAAAGAAACGTTTGTGGAATGAAAATGTTCCATGGATGGTAAAGGTTCTTTCTGGAACCATTAAAAGAACCTTTATTTTAAAGTGTGTAAAATAACTGTATGTGGCTAAAACCAAAAGCAAGTTATTGAGAATAGTAAAAAAGTGAATAGTATAGCAAAACATTTGTGTGAATTAACTATGTCATGATTTTGAAAGTTTAAGTTTAACCTCTTATGTTTTCTCTTTATACTTTCTTTTGTATTCTCTCTTATTTTGTTTGCTGTGAATGAACGTTCTGATATGTAGATGCAGCACTTCCATCCAGTTTTTGTAGGACCCTGGGAGAGTCCAAGACTTACTAATAACCCAATTAGCCGTGATTTGTGACGACGTGGGTGGAGAGAGAATGAGCTCTCTTGACCTGTCATTCAAAGACAAATTAACCGTTGCTCCCATGATGCACTAGTGCAGTTGGCTTATGCTGAAAAGGAAGCTATCAAATGTCGACTCCTCTATTGTGGCGACAATTCCCATGGATTCCTCTGTAAAGGCTTCGGAGGTCGCCTCTCGCCCTGAGAATCTAAACTTTGGAATGTAGTGTAAATTTATTGAGTGACAATGATCAGAAGGAATTTAGGATGTCTCGTTGTACACATTTCCTTCTCTGTAATGAAAAGTGTGTGAACACTTCAAATAATGCTTTTATGTAAATGATTTCCACCATCCAAGTTTGTGATGTGCTGTACAAGTGTGCTGAGTGCTTTCTGAGTGTCTTGGCTACAGCTGCTGTATGTTGTAGTGGTGATGTCATTTAGTCCAGCTGCATCTCATTGGCTGCCTGTCCTCCATCAATGAGAAGTAAACTCAACCTGTTGTTGACACTTTTATTTGCTTAATCTCTTTCAAATCTTTTCAACTGCCCTGATAAAAGCAACATGATTTCACCCTCCTAATAACTTATGTTATTTGTATGCATATAGTTTGCATTGATGTAAGTATTAAAAATCTCACAGTCTCAACCCCAGTATTAAGATGCTTTATAAAACATTTCAAATTCGGTCTTAACGTACATTTCCTTTAAAATACGTTCAACTTAATAAAAGTATACGTTTTAATCGATTTCTTTTAAAAACTCTTACTGACTCTAAACATCTGAACAACAGTGTACCAATTCATTTTATAAAGCTGAAATCTTTATGTTTCTGTTGCTGGAGGCAAAACCCGACATTCTTAATCTTTACATAAAGAGCACTCTGTCCTCCGTTAGCCATGCAGTACCGACAGGTACTTGGCAGTGACACGTTATCTAATACCAGTCTCAGTGAGTCCAGCAAAGCGTGAAGTGTGACCAGCAAGCTCTCCCAGCATCCCGTTCGCTCACAGTATCAACACTTACGTCCTTTCCTCAGGGCACTGCACTCGGCTAGGTAACACATACCTATGGCATTTAGAAGAGGAAGTGGGTATTAGCGGTGGAAGCTT
Source organism: Enteromius viviparus (assembly GCA_032353835.1). Taxonomy (NCBI): domain Eukaryota; kingdom Metazoa; phylum Chordata; class Actinopteri; order Cypriniformes; family Cyprinidae; genus Enteromius; species Enteromius viviparus. Next base: position 9,715 of record JAUCNO010001663.1, on the reverse strand, counting down.
GCTCGACTGAAATCAAAAGCTTGTATTAAAGCCATGCGTATTGGCCATGATCTTGACTGGCTCCTCTAAACACTGAATAAACACATCTGTGTTTATGTATGCTGAGTGTCTGACTCGAAATCCATTGGCGGCTTTAGGGTTTTAATGGTGGAGGCTAATTACTTAATGAGTTTATTAGAGCTAATTTTCTGTGCTCTGGGAAGTGAGTTTAGCTTTCATCTGAGAACAAGAAGGTCTCTTATCTAATAGACTTCCACAGTCTGCAGCAAAGAGACGGTCTGTTAAAAAACCGTCCATGGCTGTCTGCTTTAAGTCCTGATTAAGATTATGACAGTTTCTGCTCAGGATGTAAAGAGCCAATCTTCACTGAATTTTTCTGTGGCATTCAAGCTTTTTTCTTTTTTTTTTTTCTTACCTATTTATTTAGGTATCAATTTATTTTCATGTTAAATACAAAGGGGGAATTGTACACCATAGAAAATTGTAAATAAAGATTATTAGTGTGCATTTTACAAGAAGATATTGCAGAATATTTCTACTTTAAAATGTAACGTTGCAAGTTATGCGTTACTGGATGTTTGTTTGAGTGAAACTTGTTTTTGCATCAGTTTTTTTAGCATACTATAAAAAAAGATTGTTGATTTACTATGTAACAATGAAAAGACTCAAATAGTACTTTCTTTTAAACATTATTCCAATAATAATATTTAAAATAAACTTGCCTTGCCTATTTACTACCTGAAAACTGAATTTAAAGAACTGAAAGATTCATTTTTTAAATATTTTAAACAAAAGGCAATGAAGCATTTAAATTTTTAGAAGAATTAAACTTATAAAAATATATATATTTTTTGCATTTTAAAACGCTTCAGACTGTGCTCATTAAGACTGTCCTAATTAAACTGAGCTCCTACAACATGCTCCTATCATCATGTTGGGCACATTGAAATCTTACCTGTCAGCAACTGCAGAACACAGTGTGCTTTTAATGCATGGGTGCAGAATCTTATTTTTACTGTGCCATTTTAATTTCAGGGCATTGAGTGCTGCGAGTATTCTGTTTTCTTTTATTTGGGTTCAGCACAGAGGCATTTACGAGTGCCCATCTCTGCTGTTTGATGTTAAGGGCAGCTTCGGTCAATGTAGGCTCCTGTTATGTGTTGGGTGCAGGCTTGAGACAGGATAAATGTTTGGCAGGGAACATGTTCGGCCTCTTTCTTCTCCCACAGGATAACATAAACAGTTTTGGCACAAGAAAGCAACGGTGACCTCAAGGCCAGCCTCTGACACAACCCATTCATTCACTGCCTACCTCACTCTGTGTGTGTGTGTGTGTGTAGTATACCATAGGACAAAGTTAGGACCATGGGACAAAGATGATGGACCATGTGAAAATAAGTATGATTTGCAGTGAGATCGGGTTGAAATATCCATACAAATGAAAGTAAACAAAGTCCAGTGTTGTTTTCAGCACCACTGAACTTCATTGTGTCTAAGCTTTTGAAACAAATATCTTCTCAGAAGAAAGTTTAGCCCTTCTTTGATGTACCATTAATCTATTCTATCCCTATAATTATAAAGTCCTCAGATTACCCTGAGGAGAATTATTACCTTGTACATCATCAGTGTTAGTTTTTAATATTCTGAAAAGACATTAATTTCCTGATGTTCATGCTGTTTTTATGATTTATTTCACCTCACACTATCCTTTGAGAGCACTTTGGCACAGAACAGAACTCTTGATTCTTTCCCCCCAAAAAACATGCGAATTAAACACAGCCTGGAACGTCATCAGATTCTGTTCTTTTAACACTCACATGAAATGCTCAGTCCCTCTGGCTACACCCAGTGACAACTGTAGAATAAAATATTGCCGTTCATTATTACGCTGCTTAAAAAAACGGATGTGTTGTGATAAACTACACCTCTAGAGGAGTGATTAGTCAAGGGAATATTGAAATGACATATTTCATTTCCTTTCAAGTTTAGATTTTGTGCGTCAGGTAAAAGATTTCTGCTATATCATTTCCACAGACTCTTATAATGTCATATGATTCCTCAAAGTCAATATCTATCACAAACATTTACATAAAATGTTGAACAATTGGCAAAATTGGAGGGGTGGCCCAGTTTGAAGATGGTTTGTTTGCTGTGACAGTAGCCATTAATTTGAAAGCAATATTGTGGTGACCCTTTGAACGCTGCTGTAGAACACATTCTGTGTTCTCCCAATGCTGGAATGATAAAAACAAGAGTTATAGGTCTGTTTATCCCGCTCTTAAAGCCCTGAGTGCATTATCAAACATAGAATGCATTAGGGTCGGTATTGTTAAAAGTGTTTTTAAGATCTAATAAATCCTGGTTATTTATGGAGCCGTGGTCACAGCGCTTCACCCCCACCATCTACTTTAATTTAGCCTGAGCTCTGCACCCATACCTGTGTGTGACCGAAATCCCAGCACTGTCTGGTCTGATCTGATCCGGCCCACATATGAAGGAAGCTTCCAACCTTTCGGTGACTGTGCAGCTATTTTTGTATCTTGGATTATGCAGAGGCATTTCTGCAAAGCCACTTTGTAGAATTCTGGACGTCCATTTTCCTCGATTGCCAGATGCTTGTATTTCCTTAAGACTGAGTGACAGAGTCTTCTTGTAGAGAAAATGCTGAAGCCTTTGTGAACTCGTGTTTTATAGTCTGTTATTGTAGAGTGGGTGGCTTTGACCTCCCTCCATGCCTTTAATGGGATGTGTGTGTGTGCATATGTGTGTGAATGCATGTCCATATTGGCTTGCTAGCGTTGTCCTTGTGTGTGTTTATTCTCCTAATGGGAATTCATGGTTTTTAGTATGTCTTCAGATGGGTGGAGTAGCTTGATTTATGGTTCTATTGCAAGAAATAGGTTAAAAATGTTGCTATAAGGTCTGCGTGAACATTAACACACACACTTATTAAAGAAGTGGGTAAACGACGGAGAAATTGGCAATACAGCTAAAGCCCATTTACTATCTGCTTATTTCTGGTATGGATGATCTGATGACAGCTGGTCATAGCTAGATGGATATATATTGCAAAACATTCTGAAAGCTTTTGAGAACCACATTCAGGTTATCTTAAAAAACCTACACTTGAATGCCTTCCTGTCATTGCTTTACTTCCTCTCTGTCTCTGAGTGATTGATTAGCTCACTAGAACAAGCACAAAAGTGTTATCTTGTCTCTTTGGATCTGTATCAATAGCATCTGAAGCCTACTATATAAAAACTGGTTTTCTTTAGCAGAGTATTTAGATTTGCTTTCTTTTAGGTTGTGTGTATCCTTTTTTAATATAGTAGGAAAGGTTTGGACTGCACAGAAGTAGCTAAAAAGCAAATTAAATCTGTGTCAGGTATCAAGGTTAACTAAACAATTGTTCCAGTCCATCTTCTTAGAGAAAATCTGATTTGGGAATTAGTTTTGCTGACCGTGCAGTATTTAAAAAAAATGGAAAGCGCTTACAATTAGGCCTGCGAAATGACTGGAAGAACAAAAAGCTTTTTTTCCCTTAAAATTCAGGTGAGTTTAACTCGTGGATTTGTTTTAAAATATCGAATTGTAGACGAATAATAATATTTCATTCTAATTTAATCCGCAGTATAATTCAGATCGATTTCTTGTGCATATTTGTGCTTTTTCTTTGTGCGTTGGGGAATCTGTAATAGCCTATCTTCAAATCACGCTCCGGTTTGGGTATTGTTTGTAGGTGTAATGGCATAAGTTAATAAGAGCTCAAGCGATCCTGAACATTTGCCTAGACGCGTAAATTTGCCAAAGGGGGCTTAAAATGCCTAATCTGAAAACGAAAAAACGACATCATTTAGACTATTTTTTTTTTTTTTTTCAAATCATGATTTAGACTAAAATAATTGGCATCTGCAAAATGCAAATTAGCTAATTTGTTTAATTAATAATATAGATTATCTTAATTAAGGCATAGCCTAGGCTACTTGATTTTTAACAAGCCAACGTATAACTATAGCCTATTTTCCGCTGAAAAAAGACAGCATAAAAATGCCCAGCCTAAGAAATGTTTTCTCCGTATTATTATTATTATTATTGTAATAATTAAGATAAAAATGTATTATAATTGACCTACTACTACTAGTAATAAAGCTAAATGGGCTAGTTAAAATCCACATCTCCGTTTTTCTGAACAAGAGCCTTTTCACGCATTTTGACAAATACCTATTAATAAACATTTTCTGTGCAGATTTATTTTTTTGCGAACTGATGTGACAATAAATAACAATAACTTAATTTTGTTCAGAGACACAAAAGGTCCTCAAATAAATTTTACAACGAAAAAGAAATCCCATCTTCTTGAGTCTTTTGAAAAGATAAAAAAAAAGTCCAAAACCACAGATACAACAGCCATCATAATCAACAACGAATATCCATTTCAAGTGAACATGGTCCCTCATTTAGTGTAGGTCTACTATGCAGAGTTTCACTTCCGTTATTTCACTCCCAGTGTCACCACCGACTTGTTGACGGATTTTAGGGAAAACGGTTCCTCAGTTCCCAGTGCAGGTTTTTTTCAGGCTGCGTCTTATGGCGCTGTCCGCTGAAGGTAATGGAATTTCCCGCGTCGGTGATATGAGCTGTTCTCATGATTTCCCGGGAAACAAACGAGCAGTCGCTCTCACGTTTCCACCGGGCTCGGTACCATGCTGTTCGGTGTGTCCGGTAACTGTGAAGAAAGAGAGGTCACGTCGCTGCCGGATGAGTTCCCTAAAGAACCGGATTCCGAGAAAGAGACCTGAAAGTGAGAGGCAAAATAAAAAATTGTTAGACTACACTACTATAATAATGGTAGGCAAAAAAGTAAAAATAATAATAATAACAGTAATAATCGAGGTTAATAATATTAGGCCTAACAGGCAAATCTTAGTCTGACAATAAAAATAGCTTTTAAAAAATGTCAAAAGCATAATTTTCCCCTCACCAGCTGTTGAAAGGCAGGTTGATCTAAGTCACTCTGAAGTGCAAATTCGCTGAGAGCTTTCCAGGGTGGTTGGTAAGTCTGTACGTCCACCGGGTGTCCTGGCATTGATGGGTTATGTCGAACTGGGCTGCCTGCAACCAGCGCAGTGCCCGTCATGCCCTGCAGATTCTGGACCAAAAAGACCATTTTATCGGCATTAATTTGACAATGCACCATAAAACAGACTTAGCATGCATTATTTATTATCAATTTTATTTTGATAAATCTGTAATATATAATGGCAGAACCAGATGAAACAGAGTTTAAAACATTAAACCTAAAACCACCCACAGTAGGAGGAGCCTGTAGCTATTTGCTTCAAGGCAACATTGGTGTCGAAATTACAGACCCAATTAAAATAATCTCGGCTCATATCATGTGTCAGGCATCACTCAGAGCCGTAGTCTGTATTTTTTCCCGCACATGGTAGGCTAAATTTCTCACACTAAACGTGCATTAGCAAGACACTTACCGTCTTATCGCCATGTTGCTGTTGTAACTGTTTCATGAGTATAGATCTCTTCTTGTCCTTGCAGCGCTTGTTTTGGAACCAGACTCGAATAACCCGCGGGCTCAGGCCTGTCATCTCCACCAGCTGCTCCTTCATGAGCGCGTCTGGTCTCGGATTTGCGTTGTAGCACGTCCGTAAAGTGTGTAGCTGCTTTTCGTTTAACACCGTCCTCACCCGAGTGGTCTTCTCCGATTGCTTGTGCATGTGGTTCCGATGAGGAGTTTGCCGGACCGACACAGGATCAGCTGAACAAAATTGTTAAAAAAAAGAATGAATGATTAAATATAATAATAATTAAAATAATAGGCTGAAAAGAACACAAAATATGCTACTAGATCATTGGCAAAGTATGAATGCCGTTTAAATAATAATACTTGCATTTTGAATAGGCTATTCTATACGAATCATTCTATACGAATATTCTCACACGAATACAGAAATAATTACATGGGAAATTTAGATTTAGAACAGACATTTTTTCACTAAAACTTAAAATCCTTAAATGAATTAAATTTGGCCTATATGTGGGACCTACTAAAATCATTTTTAAGATAAAAAAAAGGCTATCTAATTCAACCAATAATATATTGCATTACATATTTAGGCCTGTTTTGCATGCATTTTATGTAAAGAGTTGCATTAAATTAAAGAGTATATTGAGTGTTTTGTAGCTCTGTGTTTAAGGCCCTGCCGCTCAGGCTTATCAGTTGACTAAAAGTTATCAAGCGGATCAGTCTGTAATTAGCTATTATGTAACAACATTACACGATTCCTCCCACAGTAGCCTATATAATTATGCCTACCTTTCAGTTTAGCTAGTGCTCAGATCCAAAACCTTTCTCAATAAATAACGCAAACCGTTCCAAATAATTTAGCTTATTCTTGTTTAGTTTTCACAATTCTTTACGTCCGTATCCGATACGACTATAATAATATTCAATCACCTGTCAGTTGAATAATTAAGCTTTCAATTGATGTATGGTTTGTTATGATAGGACAATAATTGGCTCAGATACAACTATTTGAAAATCTGGAATCTGAGGGTGCGACAAAATCAAAACACTAAGAAACTCGCCATTAAAAGTGTGCAAATAAAATTCTTAGAAATGCATATTACTCAAAAATTAAGTTTTGATAAATGCATGGTAGTACATTTTAAAAACATATTTATGGTGCATGATTAATATTTTAAATAGTTTTGTCATTAAAGAAGAATCGGTCATTTTGACTGATATTGTTGGCTATTGCTACAAATAAACACGTGCTACTTGTGACTGGTTTCGTGCATGGTCCAGGGTCCCATTTAGGCTAGACATAAGTCTGTGGTTCTGTACTTACCTGCCATATGCAGTCCTCTGCTGTGAATGTGTCCCGGACTGAGAGGGCTGCTGCCGGATCCGCGCTCCAGAGCCAGGCCGTGATCTGCTCGACACAACAGCTCCTCGTCCCGGACAGAGAACTCGTCCCCGGGCAAAAGCTGCCGGCTACACACCGAGCATCGGAAACACTCGATGTGATACACACTGTCCCGAGCTCTCATGACTAAATCACTGCTGCTAAAGCCCAAAGTGCATTTCGCACATTTTATACCGAACAATCTGTTGGATGTAGAATAGAAAAATAATCTGATTTGTACTTTGACAATGCAGAATAAACTTCAATCATGCTTTTATTACCACATCATACTTTTATTGTACAGTGTGCTGCCTGGTGTTTTGATCATTATAAATATGAAATACATATGCGACCAGATTTATGAAAAACTAAAAACCCTACCTTACATAATCTCTCTTGCAGTACGTTTTCCCGTCCCGTACGAAGCAAGTGCAGGTCTCGTCCAGGTATTGGTTGCACTCCACGCATTTCAAACAGGCTGCGTGCCACTCCAGGTCAGGGGAAACCCGCAGAATATACTGGTCATGGATCTGACTGCCGCAGCCTACACACATCGCGAGTCCGGACTTCTCTGAGCATGAAAAGAACATTGTTTTGAGCCCTTATCCTGGAGTTTGAGAGTCGAGAATTTACAAGCATTTCATAAAAATCATCGACGTCTGTAACTAATATTGGGCTACAGTAAACAGATCAAGTATTCTCAGATGACAGACAGGCTACAGAAGCAGCAGTTCCGCAAAAAACAGTAGGCCAAATCAATTTTCAAGTGCAACAATACAGAATTACATTTAAACGCTTAATTTTAAACATTTTGTAGGGCCTATATATTTTTTTCTTCACAGCAGTACATACTTTTGGAATGATCCCCCATATCATCCAAAAAAGAAGAGCTGAATATTATATCCACCATACAGGTTGTCTGAAGAGAAGATTGCTTGTAGAAACTGAAAAGAGAGAAAAGGTAGTGTCCACTCCCGGCTGCCCCGCAACTTGAGTCCAGAGTGAGGAGAGATGGAGAGGGGGCTAAACGCAGGAACAGGGGCAGAGAGAGAGAGGGATGTCTGCAGATCGAGACGTGACGTCAGGCGCAAACCCGAACTAAGACACGTCAGTAGGGGGCAACAAGTCACAGTGCGCCCGATATTGATTCGTTTCACTCCCTAGACATGATCAGATAACTGTGCTTGTTGTTTCATAAAAATACAAAAACATCTTAATTCGCTGCGGGACATTATTAGACGTGAAGAAAACGTTTTTTAGTGTAAGGTTTCAGTGTAAGGTATTTCTAGGATTCACTCAAATGTGAGATTTACCTTGTCCAGTAGCTCAGCAGGATAGAAGTAGCCCACTATCAGGGTGACATATTGGTTTAAATGCTAAACCCACAACCCCAACAATATATTAATATAAACACATCTGAATACAAGTCTGTAGGCTAGCATTCCCTTTTTTCTAACAGATCAGTAAAACGAATGGCTGTGAATATTTATCTATCTCTATACAGTCTTAAATGAATCGTTTTCAACAAACTGTGTAGCTTTCTAGAAGGCTTATTCTTGACAAAATGATGCCTGAACTCTGAAATCAGTAGAGGCCTATATTTAATTTTGTTTGCTGTTTTGAATGACAATGTTTCCTATATTTAGCCATTTCTAAATGAAGGCAAGGCGAGTTTATTTACAGCACATTTCATACACAATGGTAATTCAAAGTGCTTTACATAAAATAAAATAATCAAACAATAATTTTAATAATCACAACAATAAAAGAATTTAAAAATTTTGAAAATGGTTTAAATTTTAAAATGAGATAGCTTTTTGCTTAATTGATTGCCACAGTATATAAAATTAAAGAAAAATATCCATAAATATGGGGAAATTTATCGTTCATCCATAAGCTGAGTGCAGTCACATGATCAAAGAGTTCGTGTTATTTAATGCATTTTTGCAATTTTATATTTTAACATTATTTTAAACTTTGTCTTTGAAGCAGTATTGACATTTCAAACGGTGTCATTCAAAACTATTTCCGTTTTCACTTGAACACCAGAGATGTGATAATCAGAATTGAGTTTCGATCACATATTGTGTGTAATCCAGCATTTCCGCTTAATAATGAACCATCTTTCACCAACAATGCTGTGCTTTCAGATATGTGGCTCTATGAAATTGTAGGAAATTTAATGGTCGAATGTTTGCACTTTTATGAAAAACACGAGAGAGAAAAGGGTCTATTTCTGCCCTGCACGAAAGCCGGTTATACTATGCCTTGGCTCATCAAGACGAACTTTCATGTCATCTTTCTTCATTTGTACAACTTCTTCAATCGGAATCCCAAAGCCGTGTAGCGTGGCGCAGGCTGCCCCGGGGCGCTCCGGAGACCAAGCACGAGAGTTCCGTCCTCTTAAAAACGACCAGAAAAAGAACTGTCATTCGCGATGTGACATTGCTATTAATAAGCATATTAAAGCATTGTTGATTGAAGCAACAGTAGATGTAGAGTTTTAAGGGATCGGGAACTCTCCTTGAAAATAAATTGTTTCCAAGCAGTGTTGCAAACTATTTCCAATAAAAAGTAGCTAAACACTGTCTGAAAAGTAGCTAAATGTTGCCAGATGACGTCACGTGTTAATTTGCATATCTGTGACGTCATCACGTAGTATCTGAGTCCGTCATGTCTCTACTCTCTGAGGCTACTTGTATTATATTATATTAAAACATTACATCCAGATGCACAATAAATAGGTTCTTATTAACATATTACTTTGTGTGATTACGTCATTGAGTAAT
>JAUCNO010001662.1:2600-15815 GCA_032353835.1 Enteromius viviparus | reverse complement strand
AAAACACATCTGTATTACTCTAGGGATGTTGGAAAATGAGCCTATTTCCAAAAAAAGTGGAGTGTTCCTTTAAGACTCGCACTGCGGCTCCGGCATGAAGGAAGAAAGCATTGCATTTCTGGGGAACCAAGGAAACAGAGTTCATGTAACACACCTACTCTTTCAGAAAACATCATTTGTGCTGTGAATTTGCCACTATCCCCATTTTTAATAAGTTTTTTTACTCATTAAAATCAATTAAAAATGTACCCTTTAAAACAATCATCATTGAGAACATGACAGATGAGAGCATGTGAGAAAACAGCAGCTATACTCACCCTCTCGAGATCCTGACGCAAGTGAGTGAACAGCTTCAGACGGCGATACAAAACGTCCTGCTCCTGCTGGGCCAGATTGTCCACCTCGTCCCTCTTGATGGCCACCAGCGGCTGGTTGAAGTTGGCCTTTCGTCGCAGCTTCCAGTACTGATAGAGGAAGTCCACGTGAGCGTCTGGCAGAGAAAGGCTTTCTGCGACTTCCTTGGGGTCCACAAATCTGTAAAACTCATCTTCAAGCTCCTGCAGCTTCTGCTTGCGCTGGCTGGCTTTCTCCTGTTCTGCTTGGTCCTGCTTCGAACGATCCAAATGCACCCCCGATAGATCGGGAACAGCGTGCCGCGTTTCAGGTCGGTCCACATTCCCGCCGCTGTTGGAGCGCGAGACGCTGCTGTGCTCCAGACAGTACGATTTGAAGCGCACCTCGTCGTTCTCTGCCAGAGTGGTGCACATCTCCAGGCCGTGGTCGAACGCACAGGTCACGTGGAAGGCCACGATGCAGGATGGCATGGAGCACTGTGTGAACAAAACACCATGTTTAAGAGTGCTGGTTTACACCGCTATCACCAGGGGTTCAAAAACATTCATCTGGATCTGAATTGTCTGTATTTGGAAATATTTTGCTAACCCTTTAAAAAAAAAAACTGGATTGGATCACCCTAATCCAAAAACACACTTTCTCATATCTCCAGATTTGGATTAGTCTTTGGAGGCTCTAAAGGGAAATAGTGATAAGGATAAGTGCCAATGTTTTGCGTTCTAGTTTTGCATTGCATTTACACAAATATAATAGAATATGCTTTATTTAGCCTTCTATGAAATACATTATATTTTTATCCAAATTCTTTTTCAGTTTTAATTTTTCTCAACTCTAAGTTACATTTTATTTTATTACTGAAAAAAAACAATGTCTTAATTATTAAAATCATAACACGTAACCATTTTCAAATCAATTTATTAGGTTTAATAAAAATGGCATGTTTAGGGCCCTATGAAATGTGTTATTATTTCACATTAATTCTGTGTTTTAGCATGTCTAATTATTTGAATGCACAAAACAACTTATTTTACTCAATTTTGTCTTAAAGTAATTTTATTAAATTCCTTTTCCTCAGAAATTGTCTTTTGTTTATTAGAAGGGAATTTAAAAATAAAATAAAAAGTCATTATTCCTCAAAACAAATGTTTGTTTCATTTTAGTAGTGGGCTACGTACAGTCTACTGAAAAATATTAATAGGCATGGTGACTTAAATTTAAACTGGACTTTATTTTGCCATGAATACCTACAGTTCTGTGTGTGTGATATGATGCTAGTTTTACTCGGATCAAACGGTAAAATGCTCATGAAGTGTCTCTCACAGCAGTCCTGGAGAACAGTTCAGGAAAACACAATAATACACATACCAAATATAGTACAATATAGCTGCAACAAGCTTTGTTTTTGTACTTCTCTGTTAAATAGTCCATGCTGAAAAAAAAACTACATGAAAGCTTATTCTGCTATTTAAATGTGTGGAGTGTTGAAAAGCAGCATGTCTCTCACCTGTATACATGTGCCTGTGTGTTCCCGGCACAAGCCACAGGACAAGGCCCAGCGACTGGCAGGGATGTGGGATACTTTAGTAATAGGTTCCATCTTCTCAGGGCAGCCGATGCTCACCTTTGATGACATGGAAACAGCACAAGTCAGAAAACTGATATCAAACATAGTCAGTATATAGCCTGATTAAGTGAATGTAAGCAGTTCAGCAACCTATATAGACCTGCTGCTGTCTTTGTCATTAATGTTGTTTATACAGTCAAGACTATCCAGTACGTTTATGAACATTTTTGTGAATCAAACCAGTGACTAGCAGGCTCTAAAATCAATCGGAAATATTTCAGTTTTAACAAATGTTTAAATTAATACATAATATGCATGCATATGATTTGATAAAAACCTGTAAATTGGTAAAAAAATAATAATAATTAAAGTAATAAGAAGAAATAAAGCAATTTTACTGTATAAATAAGTAATCTAATGATTGAAAAAAATAAAATAAAATATTAAAATATTAAAACATAGCAAATGATTTCATAACAAGTAAACAAAACCTAAATAAAAGTACAAAATTGTTTAGTTAGTCAAGGGGTATGATTTACTGACTGAATGGTCAGGTAATATTGTAATATTCATTTAAAAAAATAATTAAAGTTGTATTAATATACATAATGAGTTAGTGTATTATTATTAATAATACCAAGACTTTTCCCTCAATAAACTCCTTTATCAATAAACTCCTGCATATTAATTGTTAGTAAGGTGTTACGGTATTGTGTGATCTAAAGTATGCTCATACAAAGTAAGCCTGACATTAATATGTGCTTTATAAATCACAATATGCTAGTAGTAGGCATGCTAGTTTAATGGGTTAGTTCACCAAAAATATAAATTCTGTCATTTTCATTTTTCTATCAAATGAAATCTGTCAAAATTATGTTATTTATGTATTATTTGCACAAAAAAAGTATTGTTCTAGCGTCGCAAAACTGAAGTTCCAGTGATGTCACAGGGACCGTTTACCGCTGTTTTTACCACGTTTCTGGATCTGGGATCATTTCAGTGGTGTTGCGGTCTATGGAAGGACAGATAGCTCTCTGATATCATCACAAATATCTTCATTTGTGTTGCAAAGATGAACGGAGGCCTTCTGGGTTTGGAACGACACGAGGGGGGAGCAACTCATGACAGAATTATCATTTTTGGGTGAACTAACCCTTTAAGCATCTTGTTAATAGTAAGATCTGTTGCTTAAAACAAAGTGTTACCCTAAAAATAAAATGAAAATGATTACTAAATAAATCTAGTTGCACTAGGCATGGGATGATAACCGGTTTCAAGGTTTACCGCGGTTTGAAAAAGTCACGGTTTCAAAACCACAAACAAAAATAGGTATGCCGTTCCTACGATATGTGCATTTTTTGTAATTACACACACATATATATATATATATAGTTATAGTTATAGATATTTATAGATGGATATCTATGTAGGCCTATTTATAAAGCTATAAGTGAAGTTTTCAAAATGTTTTATCTTTAATCTTGTAAATGGATACAACATAATATTTGAAGGTTTGTTTAGTCTGTATTCCTATAAAACACAGGTTTCACCATGTTTGCGTTTGAGTACAGTACAGTGTTATTATAAATATGAAGCTTCCTTCTGTGTGTTTTGTTTCCTAAAATAAAATATACTGTTAAGTTGGGGAAAAAGAGTTGTTTTTTTTACTCAGACATTTAAATATAACATTGTAGAGCAGTAATTACAATACTGTGATACCGTGAAACCGTGATATTTTAGTCCAAGGTTATCATACCGTCAGAATCTCATACCGACCCATTCCTAGTCATATTTTTATTCCTTATTTTTAATTTATGCATAGAATTTTTTAAAAAATAGTCTACCACAAAGCTGTTTTTAAACGTAATTTACTGTGGTTTTACTTATGCATATATCACTTTATTATACAAAATTACATTATTTTAGCTGTTTATATCTTAATAACTGAACATGCCAGTGCAATTTTTTAAAACTATATATATATATATATATAATATATAATATATTAGGGTGTAGCGGTAACAGTGTCACGGTTCGGTATGTTTCCGATACAGCAAAAATACAATTATTTTTTTTTCTTTTTTTCACATTTTATTTATTATAATTAACATAAAGTATGTCTTGGAAAAGTAAGTCTTAGATGGTATTTATTGATTAATTAAAACATAATAAGTAGATTTAAGCCGTTTTAAATCATTCATTGACCGTGCGAGCCATCCGCTGACATCCAGGGAGCCGTTTCTTCCTGCGGGACAATCCGCGTGGGAGAAGACAACAGGGAGAGATCAATTATTTAATTTCATGGTGTATGTGTCACCAAAGGCCGTTCACATGCATGTTCACATTCACATCTTTATTTTCTACAGAGCCGTGCAGTTTAATATCAAAATCAGAAATGTTTTTATAACTGACAGCGCCTTCATGGTTGCCTAGTAACAGCAGAGGCTACTGAATCAATTTATTTATTGTCTTTTTTTTCCTGAATAGTTCGGTTCATAATGCGTACCGAACCGAAAGCCCCGTACCGAACGGTTGAATGCAAATACACGTATTGTTACACTCCATGTAGACAGAGATGGGTAGACAGAGATGGGTAGACAGAGATGGGTAGACAGAGATGGGTAGACAGAGATGGGTAGACAGATAGTTTGTATATACACGCATCTATCTCTCTATCTCTCTATCTATCTCTCTATCTATTCTACCTCGGTTTCAATATTGTTTTTTTTTTTTTTTTTTGATATTTCAACACATTCTGCTGCTTAATATAATTTTCAGAATGTTTTGTCTTAATTTCATATTGTGAATATATAATAAGAGCACAACAATTGTTTAATTTTTTTTTTTTTTTTTTTTTTTTTTTTTTTTTACATTTTTTTTATGTTTTGGATATTTAGAGAAGTATATTTACTGTTCAAAAACTAACTTTCATTTAAGGTTTAAAAGTCAAAATTAAAGAGAATTAAACTTTTTGTATGTGGTTTTTGCGTTTTTTAAAGTTCACTTTTATACATAAATAATACCCCGATTTATGGTTTTATATAGTTATAAGCAAAACATCAAATGAGAAAAAGTGTTTAGGTTTTTTTCTTTTTTCCGATTAATCGAAAAAATAATCTCCCAACTAATCGATTATCAAAATAATCATTAGTTGCAGCCCTGGCAGCAACAATGTTTGCCCCATTATCAGTAGTTATGCAGGATTTTTTTTTCTTTTTTCCATTCGTGTATACTCTCCTGCAATGCCTCTTACATGTTGTCGGCGTTATTCTGGCATGAAGCTTGTTTGTAGGCATTTTGATTTTAGTGTCCACTCTTTGCTGACATAATGTGCAGTCACTTGACATGTAAGGCATCATGTTACAGTTGGACCACATTTTCAGTTGTCAGGGCCAAATATTCCACATCATTTCCTGAAATATTTGGCCTGATGTCGTTGTACATCTTTGGGACTTTTCTTTTGCTAGGTAGCGGCCGGGTCATAGCGTCATCTTTCGCTTTCATGCTTGTACTTAGTAATTTTAGCAAAAACCTCAGATACTGTTGATTGGTTCCTGCGAGGTTAAGTTGTGTGAGATGACACTGGCAATGAGCTGTATTCAGCGGGATGCTGAACAAGCAAATGGTCATGTAAATTTGTCGTCTGCGGATCTTTTGTGTGGATAACTTGACCGCAAATCCTGTAACACCACCAGTCGTATCTTGTGGCTGTCCTCTTTCATTCGGTCCAAAGCCAAAGTATTGCCAGATTTTTTTACCAACCTTGTCAACACCATTATAACGATACAGTTTACTTGTGTGTAACTTATCTTTATTTATTCATGGGTTGGTTGTAGGTAAAACAAAGACCATGCGGGTCAAGTAGTGGAAACTGTAGGTTGCAATTTATTCATTAATTTATTCCATGTGACTACTTGCATTTTCGAACAAATTAATGTTGAAGTCGACTGTTTAAAAAAAAAAAAAAAAAAAAATTCAATTTTGCCATTTTTAAATAATTTGTCTAAAACTGATGTTAATACAAAGTGTAACATTTTTAACTTTAATATCTAGGATGTTTCGTTTTTATTATTATTATTATTTTTTTTTTTTTTTCAGGTTTCAGCTGATGTTCTCAGAGTGCTGTCAGCTACTGACTCTGAGCCAGTGGTGCTGTTTTGTTGTGGGGCTGTCAGATTCCTGGACTTACTGCTTGCTTCCCCACAACAGCCCATAGAGCATGTTTTGGCAGAGGATGAGATTATCAGGTCAGAGATCACATACTTTTAACAAACATCCATTTTAAGCATGGCTTGATGTTAGAGTTCTGAAAAATCACTGGCTGGGGTTTTTAGTTGGTGAGTCATAACCTATAAGTTTATTCTGATAGAACTGTGAACAGCAGGCACAAAACTATTGAATTCATGGTGAAAAAAACAACCAAGTAATTGTATATATTCATGATAGCAAAATACTTAACTTTTAAAAGGGAAGGAGAAGACATAAAAAAAAACTAGCTCTGAGAGATTGTCAAAAATATAATTACAAAGTTGTTCATATTAGTCAATATTGATAGTTAGCATTATAAATGTCACTTACATTTATATTTTGCAGACTTTTATACTGAAGGACTTACAATTGGAAAATATTGTAAAGTGATTATTCTTAAAAAGGCAAAGAGACGGAGGAAGTGCATTATTCAAATACGTACAAGCTAGAAAGACAAGATAAATGAAAAGCATTTGTTTTTTCAATTTGGGATGAAGTCAATCAGGGATGAGGGACCAGTTATCTGGTCATTAAAGATTACACCAGGATTTCTGTCTAAAGTTGATGGGTTAATTGTAAAAGCACCTAGCTAGATTGTGAAATCATGCTGTACAGTTGGAGTTGCAGGGAAGACAAAAAGATTGGTCTTTGCCAGGTTGTGCTGTAGATGATTGTAGAACTGATCCCGAAAGAACTCCAGTGACCAGATGATGTGTTTTAGATATCTCCCTCTTTTTTTTCTTTCTTTTTTTTTTCGTTTGGGAATTTGGGAAAAAATGAGAATTTCACATGTTTAACAGTTTACATGGCATATGTAAAACGTCATATGATCATTCTTCAATGTATTATAACCTCCGAGAAACACTTAATACGTGTTCATTCTCGAGTTTAAGGGTATTTCCCTTCCATTTAAGACTAAGATAGTTTAAACTGCACACATCTGTGGAGCCGTTTTGCTGTGATATGGACACTAAAGCTGATAACGGTCATTTGGATAATCTTTGTGTTTATTCCAGCACGTTTCTGAAGTATCTCTCCATGTTGATTCTATAAAGATAGCTGAATTTGTCTCCTTTGTATAAATGTATCCAAAATCCATGAAATCTCGCCAAAAAATGTTGCTGTGACTTATTGCGAGAGACAAAGGGTTCCTTTTTTAGCTTCATAAAGTTGTTTAGTGGAAATGGCGTCATTTAGCAGTACTTTTTTATTGACATTTATTAAATATCACCAAAGTTTTGCGCAAATCCAATCAATGTCACTGATAAGTTATCTTTCCCAGAAACCTTCAGTTGTTAGTAAAAATTGTAGTACCGTAAGTAATAAATTACACTGACAAGACCTCTAAAAGCCATACGATCTTCTATCTAGTTCATCATAAGATAAGAAGGTATTTTCATCGACCAGGGTACTCCGTAAGCTTTTAAAGTGGATCTTTTATGCGGGAAAAGGGAGAATCCTGGAAGAGAAAAGAAAGACTTAAGCCCATAATCATTATACAGGTATTTTAAAGTGTGAATATCAGATTCAACCCAACATTTGGAAACGAATGGTTCCTAACCAGTAGTCAAGTCACTTTTATTTATATAGCGCTTTTAACAAAACAGATTAAACATAATCAAGTAGGAGAATAGAGTGATGGTAAAGTAGAATGACGAGATTAAGTACAAAGATTTGTTTTTTGCCAGATAGGAGTAGATTCAGAATAAGTATTAGAGGTGCCCATATTTTTTCTGCTGCTTTCCATGTTTTAATAGAATGACCGATAATTAGACCTAACTTTATCAGATCTTTCCCGTAAAGGGTAAATCCTGTAGACGCAATGGGTAAATAATGTTGGTTTCTAAGGTCTGCTATGACACAGATGAGTCAACATTTAACAAAGTCCTAAGCGGCCTCATCTGGTATATTAAATATGACCAGAAATCCGGTAGAGATAAGCCACCATGAGGTGTCAACCATTGCATTGATTTAAGACGAATACTGGTCCATTTACTTCTCCACAGAAATGTTGACACTACTGTATTGAGTTTTT
Organism: Enteromius viviparus; assembly: GCA_032353835.1. Classification (NCBI taxonomy): domain Eukaryota; kingdom Metazoa; phylum Chordata; class Actinopteri; order Cypriniformes; family Cyprinidae; genus Enteromius; species Enteromius viviparus. Next base: position 7,614 of record JAUCNO010001662.1, on the reverse strand, counting down.
TAAAATAGCCAATAGATGGTGCCAGAGGTAACACTGAAAATAAGAAACTTAGCCATTATTAAGAATAATATACTTCCAAGGCTATTAGGCTTGGGTGGTAATATGGTATACCGGAGGATCTAAAAATAGCAACGGTATCAGTTTTAATACTGTCATAAAAAAACAATGCACTTATATAGGAGCACTTATGTAATACTTATATAATTTATTTAATGCCTAAAAATGAATGCTCTTCAGATATTGTGCTTTGGTGTGGGTAATGAACCATGAGAGAATTAGCTTCCGAACTTGCGCCTGTAAATAATTTTTACTTTAATCGTTCTTGTTGCTTTTGTGCAGTAGATAAATAACAGAACATTTCTTTTTATTAAATTTATTTTAAGATAATTCCATTTTGCTGGAATCCCACAAATAATTATATTCTCCCGCAACAAGCACTAACATGATAACCCGCATTCACCCATCAAATCTAGTCCCGCGTCGCGATCAGTGCGTTTGGTGCAGGTCTCTATCACGCACCAAGTGATCAGGGGGGTATTCCAGAAAGCAGGTTATGTGACATACCTGGGTAAGTTTAAGGGCAAGTTAGTGGATAACCTTAACTTTCTGTTTCAAAAACAGAGGTTACTTTCTGGGTATGAATGCAACCAATCAAAACACTGATGTTCACTTATGACATTTTTTCAGTCAATCGATGACATTTTTCCACTGGCACGGAAATATTAAGTCCCTCCCCTACCCATCTTTCTCCACGACAGTAACAGTTTTGTTTTTATAATAGGGCTGCAAATGAACCACACCCACCCAAACTAACTTCAACATAAGCACACATAATGTTATTTTCTTTTATAGCTTTTTATTAATTATTATTGGCTTCAGTTCTTCATACTCGTGCATTAAAACTTCTAGCTCCACCTCTGTGAAATATGCTACTTCCTTTTTTTCACTGTCATTCTCCATTTTGACTCCTGAAATCGGTGATCCATTAAAAATGTCTTTATGGATGCGCGTTATCTCTGGGTAACCAGTAGGAGGTTGATTTTTTTTTTTTTTTTTTTTTTTTTTTTTTTTTTTTAATAAACTGCTTGCTATTTGTTGGTAATAAAAGTTGTTAATATTGATGTGCATGTTATTTTGTTATTGTTTCAGTATTAGTGTTTGGTATTCAGTTTCTGTATGGTTTAGGCACAGGGTGATGCCGTCTGAGTCTTTCGTCGTATTTAAAAAAAAAATAAAATAAAAAAACACATTTATTCACAGTAATTAGAGCTGTCGTAATAAAAAAAAAACAAATCGTAATTTAAGCACATGCAATTTCTAAACCGCATAAGACTGCAATTTTATCTTAATTTATTTATTCAGAATTTTGTATTCAGAAACGGCACAAATAAATTACCGATGCAATTACCTATCTTATGTGCACATATATGATGCCTGCGCACATCGTCAGTAAAGACGGCTTCCGAAGACTAATACAAACACTTGACAAAAGAAACCAGCTGCCATCTCTCTCATGTTTCACTTGATTTGCTTTTCCCAAAAAGTTTGAGAAATGTAAGGCTGGCGTTAAACACGAGCTCAAGCAAGTGAAATACTTTGCCATGACCACAGATTCGGTATGTGGTCCAGCAGAATAATGGAGCTGTACATGAGTTTAACGCTCCACTTATTAATGTAGAAATGGTGGACATGCTGGTTTTTCTTGCAAAAAACCTTTAAGAGAGCAATCAGTTTTTTTGTTTTAATTTACATTAGTTTATATTTATTGTTATAACTGGAATTGAGGTTAGTTGTTAGTCTGTTTTTAAGACAATTTATTACACTTTTTTTTTTTTTAATCAAGCAGTTAAGTACTACTGTGTACAGTATGTTATTAACAAGAGTTGAGGTTAGTTAATCTTTATTTTATGTTGTCTGTTTTAAAGTCAATTTTACTACAGTTTTGTTTATTAAACTTAATACTATGATTAATTGAGAAATGTTTTGTACATTTAGAATTTATGTATGAAGCCCGTTTAAAAAAGCAATAACAGTTGACAAAATCACAAATAAACTCGCAATATGATTTTGTCCATATTGCACAGCCCTAACTGTAATATCGTATGACGAGGTGAAATAGGGAGGAGGTTTCATGGTATCAAAATTTGGATACCACCCAAGCCTAGTGGCTATCCTTCCATTAAGAGCAAAACATAGTGGAGACCAACACAGAAGATCATTGTTAATCTTATCCAAAAAGAGATTGAGAGTTCCATCTCGAAATGTGAGAAAATGAGGGTGAAATTATCATTTCAAGATAATTAAACTGGTCTAAACTGATTGCTTGAGCCAAAATTCTAATTCTAATTTTAATTCCTCTATTGTCAAAGGGCTATCCATTATTTCATGTTGAAAATTATTTAAAAATATTAAGATGTTTATGGAATAAATAAACATTTGTTGAATCAGAGTTTGTTTAGGAAGATGTTTGTATGTTTGTTTGTTTGTTTGTTTGTTTAGGAAGATACAGATGTTTGTAGTAATTTTCAAATGTTCTCTTTACATTCTGAGGTTATTATGTCCTTAATAACCCTTATGTCTAATAGCCTAGGTACTGGCCTTAGATTCACTATCTTTCAAAGTTAATGCCAACAGCTTAGAAGAGCATTCTCCATTAAAGTAATATGACTGTCTAGTACAAAGTATGATGAATTCAGCTCTGTGTAAATATTTCGATTTTAATTCTGTTTTAAGAACAACTGTTTAAATTAAGTGTAATATTGTTTATTCTCTTTCACAGGTGGAGCACCATCATTAAGGCAGACCACCATCTTATCATTTTGTTCAGCACAGAACAGGTTTTTTGCTGAAGTTTCTTTCAATCTTGGTGGATTTTTATACAATCATTGCATAATGAATGAAATATTAAATTAGCGCTAAACTTTTTCTTTTCTTTTTCTTTTTTTGTTAAGAGAGGAGAGCACTGCCTATATGTGCAGAGATTTAACCCCAACACACTTGTGAAACACAGATTTGAGGCCGAACCTGTACTCTCTGCACCTATTAGCTTCTCTGCCACATGCAGGGGTAGTAACATACACCTATTGTACCTTTGTAAGTCTCTCCTTATTAATTTTATCATCTGAACCAAATTACAGTTTTGTATTACTAACAAACCAATAACTCTGTTTTATTTCAGATTTGAATGGCAGTGTCTATGAGAGTGTGTTGCCACTCAGGAGTTCATCTACAGGAGCTGAAGGTGTCCTGGCTCTATCTCGCTCTCTATGTCTCAGTCTTCCACTTGGGGAAGAAAAAATTATTTCTGGTGCTGTTGTTGTGCTTGATGAGGCTCATGTAGCTGTGGTTGGATTCCCCCACCCATCTGCTGGAGGTTGTAAAGGTAATTCTTCATCTTCAAACCATATCCATTCTTTTCACTAGTGGTATTCAGCATTATTGCTGACAAATGGGGGTTTATAGTACCATTATTACCAACTCGTATGTGTTTCAAATGACAAAACTACAAGAATATTTACATGTAATTTTTGTGTTTTTTTCAGTTCCCTGTCACTCGTACTGCGTCTGCTAAGGCGCTTATGGGGAAAACTCCTTTTTTCGGCCATTGGCCGCTGCAGGTGTACTTGTTTAACCAATAGGCGAAGCGCCGCCTACAGCGAGCCAATGGCCGGCGGTCATGCTATTTGCATGAAGGGCACGAAGCTACTCTAACAGAGTGAGGGCACCCGAGCCTTCTTCAGATTATTCTTCAGTGACAGAATCTTTGCTGTCCCTGACTGGAAGCATTACTTCTGATCGTCTGCAGCTGGATAAAATCCCCTGCCGCCGCCTGGTTTGACCTTCAGAGCGATTTTCAACTCTGTTACAAAAAGGGGCGATTCAAGCTGTTTTCCCTTTAGACAGAGAAAAACGGTTTTACAGAGGGTATTTTCTCCTAGCGAGATGGCAGGTTAAGACCCATACTAGATTTGAGGTTTCTGAATCGCGCCCTTTACAAACGGCGCTTCAGAATGCTAACCCTAAAGAGAATCCTCTCGCAAATACAGCCAGGAGATTGGCTGTTTTCGCTGGACCTGAAAGACGCATACTTTCACATTCAGATAGCTTCCCATCACAGGCCTTATTTGAGATTCGCCTTTGAGGGGATTGCATATCAATAAACGGTTCTGCCCTTCGATCTCTCCCTAGCCCCCCGCACATTCACAAAGTGCATGGACGCGTCGCTTTCCCCTCTGAAAATGATGGGAATCCGCGTGATAAATTATCTGGACCACATGATGCATTTGCATCCGTGCAATATATATCCCGACTGATGTTGTAAAAGTATGCAAGTGGTCATTATCAACTAGGTCACTTGCTCTCAAGGCATTTTTTTATTATTGTTTTGTTGCAGTCACTGCGTGATGATATATAGTTTGACAGGCAAAGGTGCATTGGTGAGCAGTGCTGGGCAAGTTTGTCAGAAAATGTAATTATATCACTGATTACTCATTTTAAAACTAATAACGTTACTGTTCTGATTATTTTATTTCAAAAATACATCCATGAAATTTACATGACATTCCAGCATAAACAGTCACTATAATATATAAGCATCAACATTCACAGAACACATTTTTAACTAAACCAAGCATACGATGCACAAACATTTAGTAGCACAAATGTTTTAGTGCTACCATGAAGCTTTATCAAAAAAATAGTTTAACTGAAGACTTGCATTATATTTCCTACAAGGAGCTGGTAACGTTATTGATTCTAAAGCAAGTAAAGCCACAGCTTCACTGTTAATAGAGAACAGCAGAAAAACATAGGCAATTCGAAAATACACAGCCTGCCTCTGTCATAAATGAACACTTGATAAATTACACTTTTCTGAAAATAGTTTATCCACAGTGGTAGGAGGTAGGTAGGAGGTGACTAGTGGCCAGGTATGGTTACCCATACTAGGAATTTGTGCTCTGCATTTAACCCATCCAAGTGCACACACACAGCAGTGAGAAGTGATCAACCACGC
>JAUCNO010001660.1:0-31228 GCA_032353835.1 Enteromius viviparus | reverse complement strand
TCTTGTTACGTAAGGAGGATGTACCGACGACGTTGTGAATTGGTAATAGAATGGTAATGGAATTACCTGCATATTACATTGTGTTTACGTTGCCAATTGGTAAGTCATGAAATTACCAAAAATGACAAATATGTTACGTAACTGTTACTTTGTGTGTTAGCTGGGTAGTTCTTGGGTCAACTAGAGTTAGTCTGACTAGCCAGGGGTGCCCAATCCCACTCCTGGCGATCGACTGTCCTGCAAAATTCAGCTGTGGCAGCCCTGGGCTAGCCTGTTAGAAACGGCTTTAATCATCCTATATCTTAAAGCCAGGCTCTGACTGTGATTTTTATTTTCCTTTAAGATTGTACTTGTCACACTGTGGGATCTCAGTTGTTAATAATATCAGACTGTACGACAAACAAGATGTGTTAAAAATGATTTACATCAACCCACACATTATTAAGCGACCACAAGCTGGATTGCACATGGGGCTGAAATGTTGGCTATCAAGAATGTATAGGTCAAATCTGATCGCAACGGCCATTAATCAGCTGTCGCTGAACATGTGAAATTAAGGGTGTACTCACACTAGGCGTGGTTGCCGTGAACCGGGCCCGAGTACGATTATCCCCCCTCCCCACTCCCCCTCTGGCTTGCACTCACATAGGATTTCAGCATTCATGCCGGAGCACGCTTATGTCATTATGGTGTGATGGTTTCAGGATAAACATGAAGAGCAGCGCTCTCGCTGAACGCAATGGAGTCCATCGCTCTGTTTACTTTGTGGATAGTATTTTTGAGTCGTTTGGTCTGCGGTGGTCCACAGCCCTTTTACAGCTCGATGTTAAACAAACATTGTGCCTCTGCCGTAGACTTAAGCGACCTTTTCCCCGCTATGTTGGTTTTGGAACGTCGCAAAAACGTGACGTCACACATAGGGTTGGGCGATGTCGACCAATTTGGCATCGTACGATGTCTAATGTGAAACATCGCGATGGACGATGACATCGTCGTTGTATTCAGCTGTTGGGGGTATTTAGTTGTAACTATAACACCAAGCCCCGCCCCACAACTGACAAAAATAACAGTGCTCACGCGAGCAGGTGAGAGTGGATCGAGCGTGCAAGCGCTTGAATTGCACGCGGGTGCTTGATGACATATCAAGCGCGCGCGAGGGTTTGAAAAGAGCGTTTCTTCGCATGTATATCTCTTTTCCTCTCGCGGAAATTATTTACCGTGCTCGCTTATTAATGGCATAGATTTGCCGCCATAGATTAAGGGTGTTTTTCGCGAGCTGGTTGCTGCAGCTGCGGCGGGGCGAAGGATGACGATGCTGGCTCATCGTCTATCGACCCAACCCTAGTCGCACGTCCTGTTCCGTGATCCAACACAGTTAGTGCTCACACTACATGCGAACTGCGCCTGAGTCCAACTAAACAGTGCTCTGGCACAGGAACGTCTAAATGAACTGCACAAGGGCACGGTTCGGAGCGCTCACACTAGTCAAACGAACCACGCTTTGGTGATCAAACGCACTCGGGTACGGTTCAAACTGCCTAGTGTGAGCACACCCTAAGGCTAATAGGCTACAGATTTTATCCTAGGAAGTATAGTAATCTTTTAGGATTTCAAAACTGGTCGACCAAATTGTGGCTAAAAATCAGTGTGAGCTGGGCTTTAAGTGGTGTGCTTGTTTTAGTAAACCATCAAGCTGGTTAGGCTAATTTGGTTTGTTGGTTTTGGGGAGAAATTATAAGCACTTGTTAGCTGGTCGTACTAAGAGAATGGCTAAGTCAGCTGAACACTACCAACATGACCAGGGATACGTTTCCCAAAAGCAAGGTTAGCCAACTATTGTTGCAAGTTCCACCATTACCAACATGGTTTAATGTTTCTGTGTTTTCATAGGGAAACCATAGTTCTAACGAACATTAGCAAACAGACTTGCGTAGTTGGAACTACAGCTCTCAACCTGTGGGAATATTAATGCATTTTAATCTATGCATTTTGACGCATGCTTAATCATATGGCATCAAATAATGCCTTTTTTGTAAACAAAGTCACCGCAAAATGCAGTAAGTAAAGGAAGAGGTTCTTACTGACGTAGTCTAGAACTTCATTCAAATTAAAGTTCATCCACTCTTTCCTAATGTTCAGATCAGATTTTTCCTCAACTTGGCACTACAGAGTGTTGTTTTGTCATCAGAGCTACCTTTAGTGTTTTCTGCATAGACCATTGCCAGGTTTTCATAACAACAGCTGCCCAATCCTGGCATTCATTATAAGCTGGTTTTAGAGTAACAAGAAAGTTCTGAGTTCTGAAACTTAGAGAGTGACCTCTCATATGTCCAAAAATCAAGGGACATTTGGTTTCTTAGTTCATGATTCCAACCAAGACGGTGCAAAGTTGATCAGCATTGCTAGGTAACTAGGCAAGACATCATTAGTGTAACAGCCTAAATTACCATTCTTTATCAATGGAAAATGTTCCAATAGACAATGTTTAGACAGGATCGCTAACTGCTAATACAAATGGTGGTAAATATTGTAGCCTTTTCTTATTTCTCTTGTCTTGTCTTCTCTTCTCAGTTGCTCTGAACTTTCAGACCGCAGGGGTTGAGATGGATCTCAATGATGGCTTATTCAGTCAGAATGGACATTGTGGCTACGTACTGAAACCAGCATTCATGCGCAACATTGACAAGATGTTTGACCCGGAAAACCCCCAAAACGGCGGTTACAAGCCGCTTAGCCTGTCGATTCAGGTACAAACCACCTGAATTTCTGTGTATATGCTAAACATGTATATGCTAAACCTGCATGTTCTGGGTGATCTTTTCAGGTAATCAGCGGCCAACAGCTTCCCAAGGTAAACATCAAGGAGGGCTCAATCATTGATCCCCTCGTTCGAGTGGAAATTCATGGCGTACCACTGGACCAGGCCAAGCAGGAAACCAGATACATTGACAACAACGGTCAGTTAAAACGTATAGGACGGAGTCGTGTCTAGACTGAGAAAGCCTAGACGCAGTTAAGCCTAGAGATCTTGTTGCGTTAGAAAGATGAAACAAACTTGTAACAAGTCTTTGGACATGGGCTAAGGTTCACAGAGAATGTAGATGATTTATATATTGCATATTACTGTCAGTTTTAATTCCTTGTGAGCAGTTGACTTAGTCCTGTGTCTAATTGATTTTAAAAGTGCAAATATTCCATGTACTATATGTCTCTGCAGGTTTTAACCCAGTATGGTACGATACGCTTCAGTTCACAATCCACGTCCCGGAATTAGCGCTGGTACGGTTTGTTGTGGAGGACTACGATAAAACATCAAAGAATGACTTTGTGGGACAGTTCACTCTCCCTTTCACCTGTATTCAGCCAGGTATGTCTCCTTTCCACCAAATGCATCAAAAATGTATCCTCCTGTTAATAGTAAGCACGTTTTGTTGTTTCTCATAGGATACCGTCACATTCATCTTCTGTCTAAGGACGGCACCAGCATACCGCCTTCTTCGCTATTTGTTAATGTCCGGATAGCTAAACTAACATAAACTAACCAAATTTAAAGTTGTCTTACACTGACACGAGCACAAAAGAAACTAAAAATGCAACAATTTCAAGTCTTCCCAGTCAAAGCTTGTTTTCAGAATGCCGACATTGCAATAAGTAAAAATGTAGGTAAAGTAGTGTTGCTATTGATTTAGTTTATTTGTACGCCAAATCATTTTATAGGTATTTTATTTAATGTTATGAAGATTTGTGTGATTGTAAGGAGCAATATCTAAATATAACTTCAATGCGATACATATCCAGTTTGGGATTTACTTTAAAATTAAAAGTAAAATAGAAAATTATATCTGCATAAGGAATTCATTTTTGGTTTTTATTTAGGACTAAAATATATTTTTTCCCCCCTTAAAGCTTTCGGTTGAAATATACACAGCAGAATATGATTTTTGTCTTGTTTTTTCAGAACAAATTTCTTACATTTAAAAATAACTGAGCAAGTTTTTGCTTAAAACAAGTCAAAATAACATGTATGAAATAATATTTTTTGCGTTTTAAGCAAAAACTACATTTATTTCGGAACTTATTTTTCAAAAAACAAGATTTATAAATGTAGATTTTTTTTGCAGTGTGACCTGGATATTTTCACCCAGTGTAATTTTTAACATGCATGACAAGTCTTTACATCTTACTTTATGTATTTTAGTAATATTTCAATAGAAATAGTTTTGAGGGTTTTTTTATCGTACCACTACATTTCAGTAGTACTTACAGTGGTGTGTGTGTTAACTGTTCCTTTGGAATAAAGTACAGAGATAATGGGCTCAAGGGCTCAATTACAATCTTACTTTGGCCCTGAAGTTCTTTAGGGCCAGACTCAGTTACACAGAGATACAGAAGGAGGGCAGTGAAAATCACCCCATCGGTCTCCACCATCTACCTGGACACAGAACACCATCGTATACATTTAAAAAAAAATATATATATATATAGTATATTCTTAATATGCACCTAAGATGTACAAGATGACTTATTATTTATTACTTATTACATATTATTCTGAATCATGTCAAGACATTTGTTAAATCAAATGAATGCTGCTGGACTAATAGTGTTATATTTTTGTATTTCTAAGCTGCGTATGAGCTGGATCTATATACTGTTTTTGTAATATTGTTCAGTAACTATCTGTAAACTGTCTGTTTTGCTTGTGTATATATGTATGTATGTATTTATTTGCCATATTCATTAAAGAATAAAGATAATTTTGAAAGGACTTCCTGTTTTTGTTTTTAACACAGGTTCTACTTTATACTAGTTTATAAATAAGACTAAACAACTTTGTAAGAATGAGGAGATTATATGATAAACCATTACAAAATTCCCATTTGTTGTGTGTTTTGGACACTTTTCCAACAGGATTTAACACCCCACCAATAGAATCCATCACATACCAGTAGACACCATTATACTTTCCATTAAAACCAATGTAATTCCCATAAAATCCATTACATTTTCTACTGTGTTTTTGGCAGGCCTCTATTGTTTTTTTTTTTTTTTTTTTAGCATGGGACAGACTACTGAAATGGCATTTAGGATCTTTAAAAATGTTGTTTAAATGTTCTAAATGCATTTGCACAGCTTTGCTTTGATTTTAGAAGCCAAGTAAACACTTAATTTAGTCTGGCCCTTATGAAAATTAGCCATTGGTCGCTATAGCCTATTGAAATTATGGTAAACACAAATTAACCATGGTTTTGCAACACTAACCTTAGTTTTACCATACTTGTAATAAAACATACAATTTACAAAAAGAGAGCTCATGGGGACCTTTCTTCAAAATACCTTAATCGCGATCGTTTACAGTTACATTTCTCTTTACTTTCGCCATTTCTCGAGTGTTTTATGTTAAACTTTGTGTTGTTTATTTAAGGTTAACGTTGGCTGGGAAACTATACCTAAACATTTTCAATTTTAGACGAGCCTCGACGAACTAAAAGAGTAGTTTCGACGGAACTCATCTATCCTCTGTTTGATTTCCACTCGGACAATGTTAGCCGTAACACCAAACAAATTGTCAACTTCAACACGTGCGGGAATTTTACTGAACGTTTGCGCTGTAAAGTAACGTAAGGACCGTATCGAGGTGAATTAAAACACGCATATTTATCCAGAATGGTGGGGAAAATTAAACGGGCCCGGCAGAAGCTCCATCACGGCGCTGTGAGGCTAGAAAATGAGCTCCAAAACAAATCCGTGCTGGGGAGTCTGGAGAAGACACAGTTCCAGCCCATTCAACTCATCAAAACAAAGCCACAAGATGCCAATCTCTACACATCTGACAGCAGTGTAAATAATAATTCAGAGGTATGGCATTTTGTTTTGTATTCTTCAGTTGTCGCATGCTGTTGAATATATATATATATTATATATATACAGAAGTAAGTGTCACATTGTATCCCATAGGCTTTTCTCATCAGATGACCTAATGTTAATGGTCTAAATGAGATCGTTCTTCATTCAGTTTCATGTGTTTTTCGTGCAGGCGTTCAGTTTTCCCTCTGGAATTTTTGCTGGAACTAAAATCTCCCCCGAGTCTTTAGTTCAAACCCTGAAAGTTGATGAACCATCAAATGTGGCCATAAACAAACAGTCTGCAGGAGAACACAAAGGTGCGTTTTTTATTTCCCCCTTTTTATATTTCTTACAGACTTGCTCTTAAATATGTAAACATTTAAACACATTTGGTTTTTTTTCTCTTAAAAGTAAGCAAATCTAATAAAAAGAAAAAATAATTTGTAGTAGGCCTGTAATTTGTTGTACATTTATTTAAAAATCAGAATTTAAAAATGTAAATAATGATGTATTGTTTTAAAAAAGAAAACAATTATTTAATGTTATTTTGTACTATTCTGAAATACTGTAATTGCACATTATTTTAGTAAATTTTAGGGAAAGCGATGCAAAATGTGAAACAAAGCTTATACAAAATAAAGAATAATGTCATAATTTAATATTTATCTTCTGTTATAATATTGTTAGTGCTGTCAGATGTTTAATCACGTCCTTTTGTTGTCATAATATGTGTGTGTACTGTGTTATGCATAAAAAATACAAACATGCTTTAAATAAAAAAATGTTTTTATATTAAATATATACATATGTAATATAAAAAAAATGTACATATATGTAAATATTTTCAAAATATATACTGAATGTGTGTGTATTTATATATACATAACAAATAAACACAGTACACACTCATATATTATGTAAACACAAACATAATTTGTAATAATAATATTAATGCATTTTATAGTTGTTCAAATGAATATTACATATTAAAAACAAATTATTGTGTTGTAGTGTAGTACAAATAAAAATCTATTCTTATTTACATTTCAATATGTTGTTGATAAATGTAAAAGAAATATTACTGTTATAGTTTTTCTTTTGCAGAGTTGTACACATAGTACTAATATCTTTGTACATACTCAAAAACAGGTCATCTATATATTATATATATATATATATATGAATAATTTATGTATGTGTATTGCATTTAAATCGGAAAGTTATTTGGGATTTTAATCAATGCAAAATAGAAAAGTTATTGGCCAAATGCAAAATAAAACAGATATTTATTCTGTTTATTGGTCATAATCACCCATAAAAATAAAAAAATAAAAACCCAGCATAAATCTGAAAATATGTGCACAGAATGGAAGGTCTAGCACAAGAGCACAAATGCAATGTAGAAAAGACATGCTCACACATTGCTGTTAAAAATGCTGTTATATGATGTTCATACTTTACTCCAGTTAATTTCTGTAGGTTTAATTTACATATTATTTATTGAATTTTTTATTGAAATTTTTTTAACACTTGATTTATAAAAGATTTATAATATACAACTACAATCTCACTCTAAGTCTTGTCCTTTAAGTGTGTCTTATATGGCCTTTTTCTGTCAAATTTCTATGGTATGTTTGCAAAAACAAGCATTTTTGAGAATGGAATAAAAATTATATTATTTTAAAAGATGGCTATATATACATAAATTCAGAAAAATATTCACATTAGTTGTGATAGGAGCAGTTGGCCGTTTCCAGTAAAATGAATGACTCTATGTCCCCCCTACTGGTCAAAACAATTTCTGTCCTGAACTGTAGCCCCCTTAGGTTTATCTCTAACCAACACCCAACACCTAGGTCAACCTCCAGAAACAGCTTTTTAAATGTAAGTGAGTTCTCTGTGGAAAAATAAATATTTCACATTTAAGCTAAAACTGTATTTGAGGAATTTCGAGGTAAATAGGTACAAAAGTACTGAATATCGCCGAAAACACACTATAGAGGCGAATTAAACAAAAAAGCTATATTATTTGCATAATTAAAAATGTATATATTTTTCATAATTACACATAAGTTCCTTTGTCCGAAGACCTCTTTTGTAAAAAGGAAATAAAGGTCTTATAAGGGTTAATATTAATACATACGGTATTTATAGGCTGTAATCATTTAATTAAAATACTATAAAATTATAATTTAATATATAATAATATCTAAAAAATAAAACATTACATTAAAATTGAATTACAAAAAATATTAATATTTAAATGCACTCGCGTTAGTGGCCACAAGATGGCAGACTATTGCAATCTTGTCAAATCTTACGTTTATTTTGAAAATGATATATATAATGTGTTTGAAATCGGTGCACAAAGATTTGATTTCCGCTGTAACTCAGAGGAAGGTGTTTTTTTTAATGGTTAAAGAAGATCCAGGCCCCTCATTGAAACCCTGGAATTAAGCGAGTAGCAGAGTAATGAAGGTATGATGTGAGGAGATGAACGTGAGCGCGCTCTGGTTTTGATTGGTCTTTATAAATGTCAGCGTGTGTGAGTATTGAGGTTGGGTAAGGAGGGCTGTTCTATTCCTGGCTGTCTGCAGTATAAATAACTCATGCGTGAACATCACAGCACTGCTGCATCAATGCACTGACGTGACCGCTGACTCCACGGCTGCTCACTCTCGATGAGGAGAGACTAACGTTAGTTAAGCTGGAAGTACGCTTACTGTACTTTTAGCGTGTGCGTGTTTCTTTAATTACAGGCTCTTGGTACTGCAGACTTTTTTTTCTCTTAAACCGTGTTTTTATGCACTTAATATGATTTTTTTGGTATTGACAAAAAACAAACTACAACAAAATAAAAGTCATTAACAAGTCCTTCACATCGGATAATATGTAACGCGTAGTATAATTATTTTGCTAGAAACGTTCTCTAAGGTTAAGTTCCTGCTAGCATGTGATGTTTTCTGAATGCACAACATTAGGGAACTTTTATATTTTTCAATTATGTATTTAAATAAATTCTACAAATCATTTTAATGGAATTTATACTGAAATGGTTTATTTCACGCTTTATTATTTATAATCGTAGTATAAAAATAATAAATTTAGTTATTGTATTATTTTAGTAATTCATTTCTTGTTTTAAATTAATTTGGATACAATCAATCTGAAGATATTTTAATAAATAAAATAAAAATATTATATTTTTATAATATAAAAATGATATGTATGTAGATTAATTGATGTAGATATATTTTTTATCATTTAATAAATTAGAAAAATTACATTGAAACAGAAAAGATATAGTAATAAAATAAAGTAATAATATAAATATGTTATTTATTTAATGTTTTGGTTAATATTCACGTAAATTCACATTAAACACAGATAAAATAAAATAAAAAGATTAACATGTAAAATGCTTTTAAAGCTTTCTTTATTTGATATACCTGATGCAAATACACTTTATATATATATATATGAATAGATTGATATTTAATATATAAGTTTATTTTTTAATTGTTGTTTTAATGGCTTTTGTGCATTAAACAAAAAACTTTTTTCATAAATTACATAATTAAATAATATATTATATTTATTTAATTACACATACACGCACACTATAAAAAAATATTTTTTATTTATAATCAGTCAGAAGATTTTTTGTTTTTGTATATTATATAAACACGCATAGCATGCACAATTATAAATGCATGTCTTAAATATTACAAAATTATTTAAATTGTACTGAAATACATTTTTTAGATAATGCTTGATTCGTATCTTTGGAGGATCTAGTTTAATGTGTCTCAGTTGTGGTGAGGTTGACTCAGAGAATCGATGTGCCCACAGCACTGCTTTGACAGAATGAGATCTTTCTCCTCTTTAATTGGGGGTATCGGTGTCTCTGCGTGACCTCGGAAATTCACCTCCTTCACCTCCAGCTCGGCTCCCCAGACACCCTGCCACCTCTCCTCACAGCGCTGGCAAGTGCAGAGGGGCAGAAAGGGCAGCCGGGTGTTCTGTCCGCTCCTAATTGGTGGTGTCCGTTTCAGCCAGCTCTCTGAACATGATGCCCTCTCTGGGATGAATGTGGTGGGAATAGTGGATTTTCCCCCCCCCCTATCCCTGGTTTGCGGCAAACAGACGGATGCAGAGGCGAGATTGGGTTTCCAGCGTCAGAAGTGCTGGAGGGAGATATGAGGGCCGGAGATCCCTATCAGAGCAGATACAGCAGAAAAACACCACTGTTGTTATTTCTGTGGTGGCTGATGGTTGGATCGAATCGCTGATGGGGTTGTTTCTGATCTGAGAGCAGTATAGTGATGGCTTTAAGTTTCAGGGCTTCAGAGTGTGGAAAACTGGTTGTGAATCAGGCAAACGGATGCTGAATGGAAAGAATGTAAAATAAAGTTTGGATTTTTACAAATTATGGTCGTCTTCGATTTGGTTTTGCATTATAATTCAGGGCTAAATTTAAAAATTATGCTATTTGAGGCAAAACTGTGACATTTCTACAGCATAGCAGGAAATAAAATATATTCAACCCTGTTACAAAACCTATTGCATGGGTGATGTAAGTTTATTAACAACTAAAAAAACATCATGTGATTTTAAACTAGCTAATGACTACTGAGTTATATTTAAGTTAAAGCTAAGTGGTTAACTCTGTTACTCGTTGTTTATTTCCCAATTGTACATAATTGTAAATATATACATATTTTTATGTAATCAATTTTTTAGTTCTTACATAATTGTCATGGTTTTTGGCTAAATTTAAATTGGATCAAGTTTTGTAACAGGGTTGAATAAAAAAAAATGTGTGTGTGTATTTTTGCGTATATGTGCATGAATAGATGTATATAGCATATAATGAATGAAAAATGCATTTTTTTTCATTCAGCCCTATTACCAAGAAAATACAGTTTTACTATTAATTATAGTTTTGCTATATATATATTTGCATATTTTTTACTATACACAGTTTCAATACTGTTACAGGATATTTACAGGATACTACATTTTAACTGTAGGCCTATATATTTACATTTATATCTACATTTTAGTCATTGAGCAGGGTTTTATTCAAAGCAACTTGGAAGCAATCAAAACCAACAGAAGAGCAACAACATGCAAGCAATAGGAAATGTATTTTTTTTAACATGTTGATAGAAGATAGGAAAAATCGTTTTTTTGCAGTTTTAGAATAAATATACAATTTATAGAGGGTCATGGGTGTTTATTTAAAATTAGAAGACAGATAGATAAAATAGAATTGGAGTAAATGGTACTAGAGTTAATGGGTCAAAATAAAGATGGAAGACACGTGTTTTTTTCAGCCGGTTTAGGATTCAGCTGCTCAGATTGAGTTGGGCAAGTCTTTCCACCGGGAGGGAACAGTTAATGAAAAAGTCTGTGAAAGTGATGTTATGCTTTTTTTAGGATGGTGCAATAATGCCTCGCTCATTTGCAGAACTCAGCTGCTAAAGGGCACTTAAGTCTGAATTAATTTGAATGAATGAATTTAGGTAAAGGGGTTCAGAGCCAGAGGTGGTGTTATAGGCAAACATTAATGCCTTGAGTTTTATATGAGCAGTTATTGGTAGCCAGTACAAATTGATGAACAGAGGTGTGACGTGCATTCTTTTAGCCTCATTTACAGATCAATCTTGCTGCATTTTGTATTAATTGTAGAGATTTAATGGAATTGGCTGAAATACCTGCCAACAAAACAAGTCCTTGAACAAGAGTTGTTTTGCATGTTCCACAAGAAGAGCCTAATCTTTCTAATATTGTATAAACCAAATCTGAAGGACCAGGCTGTTTTAGCAATATGATCTGAGAAATTCAGTTTTTCGTCCATCACAAGTCCAACGTCTCTGGCTTTTGGAAAGAGTTATGGTTGATGAGCCTAACTAGAAGGTGGAAAATGGAATCACAAGCAGTCTAGGCTAGGTTGAGTTGAGGGTAATGGTCGTTCACCCAGAAATTACTTAGACATGCTGATACGCGAGCAGCTATCATCAAAGCAATAGGATTTAATGAGAGGTTGAATTGAATGTCATCTGCATAGCAGTAATATGAATAACCGTGTTTTTGAATGAAAGAAATGATGCCATGTAGGCAGAGAAGAGGCACCCCAGTAGCTAGCTACCTTGAAGGACCTATTTATAGTATTTGGGTCAAAGACGTCAAGATCTCCGCATCAAAAGAAATTCAAAGGGGGAATTTGTATATCCACAGAAAGCACATTAAATGTAAGTAAAATGTCTACTTTTAAGACTTCAAATATGTTTTTGGAGATTAAAATGTCAAAATGTGGTTGAAGTAATGTCACGTTGTCATTCAGTTATGGTTAAACCCTTTTTCGTCTTCGAACCATTTATATAATTACTATTGACCATTTAAATATCCTTTGATAGTGTTGAAAATTTTAAAGGTTTTTTTTTTTTTTTTTTTATTTAAATGGCAATTACTAAATGGCTTAAATTTTGCTTATAAATGTAATTACTTGTGTAATTATGGTCAATGTAAATATATAATGTGATAAATATAAAATATTATTTATTTAAATAACACATAAAAGTATAAAAAATATGTATGACAGAATGGTAAATACACATTAAGTTAAGTTATATATTAGATATAATTATATATATATAATATATATAATTCAGTGTTAAATATTCATATATATATATATACATACAGTAAGTGAGTTTCAGGCTCCTAGGGCTGGGCGATATATATCGTACGATATATTATGCGCATCTCGTCAATAAAGCCGGTTCTTTGATTAGCGGTAAATCTCCGTCAGCTGTTTTTAAATGCAGCACCAGTTTATGAACAGAGCCGTAGATCACTGACAATCTGCACGTTAGTTTCGCGGGTGATTCAATGGCGCAGCTCCTCGCGCTGTTCATAAACTGGCGCTGCATTTAAAAACAGCTGACGGAGATTTACCGCTAATCAAAAAAACGGCTTTACTGACGAGATGCACATAATATATCGTACGATATATATCACCCAGCCCTACAGGCTCCCCCTTTTCTCATCATTGTCATGTTCCCAGTGACGTGGTGCAAAAGCAGATGTTTTTGTTGTGTTTATCATATCACTGAAGGATGCAGAGGCTGAGGGCGTTTGTGTCTGGACTACACATACAGGACTTTCTGTCAGAGATCGTCAGTCTGAAACAAGTGATATAGTGAGGAAAAATGTGGGTCGTAGGACATGACGTTTATCTCTCTTATCGTGTCTCCTCTCCAGACCCGCTTCCAGAGCTCACCGAGCAGTTTGCCAGAGGCTGTGTCATGGCCATATACAGACAAAAACACATAGACGTCTGTGTGTGTTTATAATGCTGTTAAAACTGAGTGAAGGCTTGTTGTGATGTGTACATGACACGTAATCGTTCAGGACTCATAAGTAACTCTCATGTTATTCTCTCGAGTCTCCTGCATCGAATCTGTCCTAGTTCAGCTTTCCTTCACAGGAAGATGACGGTCATCTGAGATGCTTTTTCTCTTACAAACACACACACATACTCAAAAACAGGCCAGTCGTCTCGAGTGATTGACACGTACAAAATAGCAGACCGAAACGTGCTGCGGATGTGGCTGCGTTTTTCCAATTAGATTACAAATGTTGATCCACTTTTCACGGATTGGGAAATAAGTCAAAGCACTCTTTGGCATTAAAATGTTGAAAACACTGCTGCAACAAACTGAAATTATTGGTGTTAAATGATTTAGTTTGAGGACAGTTTCACAGCATGAAAGTATTTTTATTGGAAAAAGTATTGTTTTGTCTTTTATTTATATGCGCCTCTTTATTACATTTATTTATTATATTTTAATGTGTGGGTAATTTTCATATGTTTCACACTACAAGCAAAAATATACGAAATTATATTTGTATGACATGGTAATAATAATAATATTAATAGTCTACTTATAATTACTCTAATGGTATATAAAGATACTTTTTATTATATGTTATTTATTATCTGAAGTAAAACTGGTTCGATACCTCCACGCGAATATATATCACGATATAAGGAATTTGAACATTTCATGGTAATGATATATATTGTTATTTTTGCTTTAAGGTCTTAATAGAAATGTCAAAATTTTTGTGTTAACATCAAAAAGTAAAAAAAAGCAACAACAACTTAAGCCCCCTGTAGAGAAGTAAAAGTCAGCGATTAAATAAGAAACTAATTGCAAGCAATTGGACAAAAAAAAAAACTACAGTAGAACTAATAAATAAGAAATTAAGAGTTTATTTGCAAAAACTGACAACTGCGCTTTTTAAAATGTAAAAAAAAAAGCAATTTTTGTATTTTATTGTACAGAATTACCACATTTTCGCCACAAGTTAAATATATTAAGTTTCTACAACGTATAAACATATTGT
The DNA here is from genome assembly GCA_032353835.1 of Enteromius viviparus. NCBI lineage: Eukaryota > Metazoa > Chordata > Actinopteri > Cypriniformes > Cyprinidae > Enteromius > Enteromius viviparus. The sequence continues at coordinate 16,963 of JAUCNO010001660.1, read as the reverse complement.
AGAAACTTAATTTCCTGTAAAGCTGCTTTGCAATGATTTTAACCTCAAAAGTATGTTAAAAAATAAATAAATAAATGTATATTAACAATACAAAAGCGATTTAATCAAGAGCAGTCAGAGGATTTTACTCTTTTTGTTGTTAATGTATGACAGACAGCAGAAATATTAGACTGCTATCACTTTAAGAGCTGCACTGATCCAATATACTGTTACATGTTTTTTTTTTCCAGCTGTTTGTTTCCAATTAAGACCTAAATAACTTTGTGTAAGGATACTTGCAAAGACATTTTGACATGCAGTATATGTATTTTGCGTCAATATACTGCTAATTAATGCTTAATACTTAGTTGCTAAGTTTATGAATTAAGGATTTAGAATAAGGTCTTGCAGAATAAGACATTAATATGTATGTTTTTTTAAAGTAATAATAAACAGGCAATATCGCAGTACTAGTTAATACTAGGTACACTAAAGTGTTACCCAAATAAATTCTTATTAACTCTATGTATTTAAAGTCAGAAAAAGCTGCATTTTAATTTTATTTATTTAATTTGATGTTCAATCCGCTATTGCAATGTAGATAAATGTTAAACCCTGTTTTCACGTGACTCTCTCACAGCGATCATAAATATAGTAAAATAGTTTTCACTTGCGCTTTAACAGCTTAAAATAACGTGTTTTTATAAACATACGCAGAAGTTACGTTTAAGTCACCGCATAGCACAGCAACATCACGTGACAATGAAATAACAATAGAAATTACATCAAAATGTGATGAAAATGTGCTTTGCATGACTGTAATATCTTTATGCTTTTGTTTTTGCAATGAAAGATTGACTGTCCACAGGCAGCAGGAGAGGTCAGTGAGGGTCTGACAGTGACCGGTTCTGTGCAGAGCTCTGAAGGCGTTTTTCATGATCAAATATCTCATACAAACACTCTTTTTTTTTTCCTCTGAATGTTGCTCAGCAACCAGAAGCTTGTTGAGCCGAGTTTTTCCCTGGAGATGGAAATCGCAGAGGTCGACTCATTTTCATGAGTTTCTCTCTGGGTTTAATGCACTTGTGTTATTTTTGGACTGAACGGTCACTGTAGTTTAACTGTTTTTAGCATATGTTGCACAACACGGATCATTTCAATGCCAAGCGAAATTGAATTTGGGCTTTTTATGTTGTTTTATGGTAATTTTCACAGCAATTCTATTATTATTATTATTATTATTATTATTACACTTCAATTTACACTTCAATTATTAATTGAAATTGAACACTCAATGTGCATTTTCTGAAAGTAGAGCATGTACTTCTTAAATTTATTTATTTATTTTTTTCAATTCTTTATATTTTTAATATTAAAAGTAATTATAATTTATACTAAGTATAAGTTTACTAACTTTATACTAGTATAATATAATAAAATGTAATTATTAACAATTATTTTTATTAAGCACCCAATGTGTTTTTGCAAATAAAACCTATGTGCATTTTGATTTTGATGGTAAAGTCTTGACATCTTTTTGTTGCAATTAACAGAAATTCAATATTATTGTGTCAATAGTAATTGTTACACATTATATTAACAATTTAAAAGTAATAATTAAATTATTTTTAAAAAATTATTATTATTTAACACCCAATAAGTGGATTTTCTGAAAGTAAAGAATGCAATTTATTATTTTTTTTCAATACACAACAATTTCGAAATTTTTATTAGTATTATTATTATATAAACAGTTGCACTGTTATAACTATATATAAATATTAATTTAGTTTTTTTTTTAAGTTTCCAATGTGCATTTTAATTAAGTTTAAGTATTTTATTTGCATTTGTTATAATAATGTTAGTTAATTAATAACGATTTATTATTTTTATTTAGTCCATTTTATGGAAACGAAATCTTCACATATCACGTCTAAAAAAGCTGTATTTGTGGTTTGCTATAAGTGGGCTGTGAATGACCTCTGTCAGATGGACGTTACAGTCTAATATAAACTCCTCGTCACACTCGTTTTGATCTCCTGAGGTCAGCACAATCGTTAAATACACACAATATGCTGCTTCTGATAAGACGTCACTATCCGGGAACAGGAAGGTACATGCAGTTGAACAGACACCCTACTGTAATCTATTCACACTAGAGCTGTCTGTGTTTTCCATTCTATATGCAATCCCACAGCCATCATATATGCCTTCAGATTTGATCTGATTTAAATCAGTGGCACTTCTGTGTAATTTTCAGAACATTGTTCAAAAAACTCTTCCCTTGTACTTTCCCCACGATACTTTATTTTGTCACCAGCAGAGCAGTTCCTGGCTCTGTTGGGAACTGAACTGAACCTGCAGCCTTTGTGTTTAACTGATTGGCTGCCACTGCGTTATTTTGACATGTGCGTGAAGTTCAGGCTTGGCAGACAAAACAAAACCCATATGAACCAAAACACCTGCGTTTAAACCAAAACTAAAATCCTCTTCAAAGAGTAGGCTTAAAGTCTAAAGAATGTGTTTAGCTTTTCTTGTTTAAACCAGTGTTGTTGCTGGTCACTAAACTTACACTGCAAAACATGCTTTTCTACGGGAGCGTATTGCATTCACTTGAGGAAAAAATATCTGCTCTGTTTTTCTGAATTAATGACTTAATTATCTCAGAATTATGAGTTACATTTTTATTCTGAGATAATTAAGTCATTAATTCAGAAAAACAGAGCAAAAAATGTTTTTTCATGAAAATGTATCTCGTAATTCTCAGATAATTAAGTCATTAATTCAGAAAAACAGAGCAGATATGTTTTCCTCAAGTGAATGCAATACGCTTCCGTACTTTTCTTACTTAGTTTACAGCCTAAAAAAAAAAAGCTTAAATCATGTTTTTCTAGACAAGTAAAAATTATTGTCTTATTTTCAAGAAAAAATTATTATTATTATTATTATTATTATTATTATTAAAATTATTAGTTGAGTGAGTTTTTGCTTGTTTTTTCTTGAAAATCAGACAATTATTTTTACTTGTCTAGAAAAACCATGATTTAAACTTCTTTTTTTTTTTTTTTTTTGGGTTGAAAGCTAAGTAAGAAAAGCATGTTTTGCATGTTCTTAGCAAAAACTCAATTTAGGCTTTTTTTTCTAAAAGCAAGAGAATAATTTTTCCTTCTTAATTAAAGAATCTTTAGATATTTTAGCTAGAATCAAGTAAGAAAATCATTTTTTGCAGTGTAAAAGAAATCAGTTTTCATTCATTAATTTAAATGAAGCTTAAAACAAATTATAAATATAAGATGAACTTAATTTTTTATTTTTTTGAAAGATTACATTTTTCTAATTAAGAATGTTTAAATAGTATTTATTAAACGAGATTAAATAAAACATAAATATTCAATTGAAAATGAACTTTCACCTTGAGAAATGATTAAAGCGAACAATTTATTCATGAATTAAAATAAAGCTGAAATCAATTACTATATATTTTACAAACCTTAAACTTACAAAGCATAATCTTAAGATTAAAAATGTTGCAACTAACTGAAAAAATCTGAAGCATTAGAATTAAGAAAAAATACAAAAACAAATAAAAATGACCTACGTCAACATAAAAACTAGTATATTAATAATACTAAAATAACACTTTGTTCCTATTTTGAAAGTAATAGTTTGTATTCCATTTAAAATTTTATGCACAAATGGTACAATTCCATTCATTTCCATTTTATGCTTTTTGCTGTATCTTTTTTTTATTATTCTATTTTAATTTGTATATTTATTATATTTAGTTTATTTAATAGTTGCAATAGTTTTTTATTTTCAAGCCTTTCAGTGTTGAACGCAAAGCTTATACATAAAAACTTGAAAAATACTGATTAGTATCGAGCTATAAGGAAATGTCTTTTGTTTTCCAGGCACAGGAGAAAAGAAACAACAGTCGAAGAAAGAAAAAATGAAGGAGCGCAGGGATAGATGGCTTAACAGTGAGTATTTGTTCACCTTCTCTTCTTTCCGTTTCCGGCAAAGAAAAGCGCTAATATCATCAACCGAATCCCAAAACGCTCATGTGAGGTCGTTTCTGATCTCATGAGCCGAGGGCAGCTTCAGAGATGGCTTTGGTGGGATCATTAACGCCTGTAATCGTTCGGGCCGATCAATGCGGCGTGTAACACAAGCTCCGGCCGAGGTGATTATAATTAGGATCTAATGGGGCTCGTGGCTCCAGCCGAAACCCAAGCCTCAGACTGCAGTGGCATTGTCAGGAAATTAAAAAGACCAGAGGATCGAGACGCTGATGGATTCATAAAACACAAAGACCTTCAAGGTCTTCACAAACGGTGTACAGAAACGCTTATGTACAGGGTATGAGGAAGAAACCAAAATTTAATCATATTCTCGGCCGCTTGCGAGATGAAAAATGACATTTATTTTGTGTTCGCAAAAAGACGTAGTGCTTCTGTCAAGGAAGAGCTTCTCTGTCTGTTTTTTTCTTCCCTACATGTACTTTGTTGTTCTTGGACTGAAGCACCTGGGGTGTCCTGCTTTCTGTCTCTGAGCTTCTGGTTTGGTTTTAGATGCTCGGGTGACATCAGTCAGTTCCTGCAGGAGTTATTTTGTGTCTGAGGCCTGGACAGGAAGTCATGCTTAAATGAAATGAAGTTCATTTAGGATATTATTTGAAATCAATTGATTTCTTTGATTCCATGATGTGTTTATTTCAAGTATTTATATTATAGGGATAGTTTTAGAGGTTTGTATAATTTCAACTTTTGTTTTTATTTATGCTTTTTGTGAATTTGTGCAATTTTATTTGATACCTTTTGTTTTTACAATATATATTTTATGCTTTTATTTAACACTTTAGAAAACGCATACCCTTTTATTTTACACTTTTTATGTTTTTGTGTTTATACTTTTATGTTTTTAAAAAAGACTTTGGGCGTTTTTTTTATTGAATGCCTTTTAGATATTTTTGTTTCTATTTTACAGGTTTTTTATGGTTATATTTTGCTTTTAAATTCTTTTATGACCCTTTTATTTATGTGAGTTTATGTTTTAGTTTTCATGCTTTTAATGGCTTTTAACTTTTATATATATATATATATATAATAGTATTAGTATTAATATTATAATTTATTTATTTTATGTGATTTATTATATACTTTATATTTGCACACTTTATATTTTTACAAACTTTATATTTTTATTTATACTTTTTTTAAGTTACGCCTTCAATATATTTATTTTAAACTTTATTAAATAATTTTTGTCTTGCACTTTTTGTGTTTTTAAATAATGCCTTTTTTAGGTTTCTTTTTTATTATTTAATTGTAACTATTTTATTCCTTTTCATGCCGTTTTTCAGAAAACAGTAAATTACAAGAAGAAACGGACTGGGAAATTGCTCCTTAACTTGGCAGCTCATTCGTTTGAATGAATATGTGAATGTGCCTGTCTACTGCTGTTTTTCACATGGTGTGTGTTGTGTGTGTGTATCATCACCAGAGATCAGTGCGATCAAGCTGGCTCATGAGCAGCAGGTGGCGCAGGCTCGGAGGAAGGCCACACCCGTGGTGGGTGACATGAGACCCCTGGCCGATGCCCTTCCTGAACTCTCCCAGCTCCTCCCGTCTCTCAAAACCCCCGCCAGCTCACAGCGAAAGATCAAAGCGTAAGCCTCAGTTTGCTCATTACAGCACACAAGCTCTTTGATAATTTATGCAGATTATATATTCTCTGGCATGAATGAACGTCAAACAAACAGATTTCATTCAGTACCTTTTTCTCTTTTTTTGTATAAATTTTCTACAAGACATTTTACACCTTTTTTTCTTTTTCTGACCTCTTGAGTTATATATATATATATATATATACTTCATATTTATAGTACACATGGGTCTGTTTTTATAGACAAGGCTTTGTCTAAGCCAGAATTATGTGGTAGTTAAATTAGTATGTTAAAGTAATTTTTATAAACGTGCCTTAGAAAATAATATTAACATTACTGTTGTGCAACCTAAGACAAAACAAAGGCTGAAGATAAATAACAGATAAATATGTATAAATATCCTAAATATGTTTTAGGATCAGTCAGTTTTATTTGCCAAAATCCAAAACATAACCTCAAGAACATCTCAAGAAAATATATGGTTTTTAAAAAAGGTATGGAAAAAATATTCCATCAGCTAGAATTTTTTTCTCCAATAAAATATAAGCTTAAAAAAAATAGTACAATATACAAAAAATAATACATTTGTCACGTGTGGGAGTCATTAATAAGAATATGATTTTTAAAAGTTTTGGATAAAAATTTAATCGGCTTGAAATGTATTTTGTTTTGCATTAGTGTCTTTTTTTTCTTTTTTATATCATCTATATATTTTCATTTCAGTTTCCATTATTTTAGTACATCGAGGTAAACTAAATGAAAATGAGAAATGTTGCCTTGGCAACTACCTAAAATAAGTAGTTTTTTAAGCTAAAGTTTATTTTATTAAGAGACCGATTATTTTTTTTTGTTTGTCTTTGTTTTAGTAAACCCTGGTGTTAAAATGTAAACCTTGAGCAACAGACAAAACTTTTCCGTTTTTGATATTTTTGTCAACTCCCCATAAACATATTATAGTAAAAAGCATATTAATATCAGCTCTAAATATATATTTCTTAGGAAATAAAACACGCCATGTGTCGACAGCAGTCATGCTGTTTGTAAATTAATCGAATTTGGCTGAGCGCACGTCGAAGTGTTTCTCACAACTGTTAAATTGCTTTGATCCAAACCACATTAGTCTGTTTTCTGTTTGTTTTATCTGTTAGTCATTTGATGTGTTGTGAAGTCTTGCATGAGTAATAAATAACACTTGCGTGAGGAAAGCCTGTGCTCCAGAAAACCTAAGAGCGTCTTCAAACATGCCTCTAAATCTCTATATATAAAACACTTCAGCTTTTTTCCGACATGTCTGTGTGTTGTTTTTAAGCTAATGATGATAAATATAAACTGTTCTGCATGTAACACAATTGTTTGTTCTTGTTTCTCGCCACAGTTCGGTTAAGAAGAAACCAGAACCCACAAACTTCGCTTTGATGAAACCAGCCCAGAAACGGAAAATACTGTAAGATAATGGCTAATGCTTTGCTTGTGCTCGTTTCACATTAGAATTTTATTTCATCAGTCATTTTGAACATCAATTTCTATAAAAAACTGGTGGTTAACGGAAAAATCTGTCAAAACAATCTCAAAACACGTCAAGGACAGGGTCATATTTTACTTAGAAACAAATTTTTTTTTATTATATATTACATGAGACACAATTAATCCTAATTAAAGGCAATTTTTATTAATATTATATATATATATTTTAATTATTGTCATGACAGTTTAAGCACTTCTTTGTTCCTCAAAAAAAAAAAAATAATAATAATAACGTGAGGTAAAAATATATAATTCATTAATTAAAAGAATACCCTGTGTTTTGTAACATATACTTGCAGAATTGCGTGAAATAAAGTCAGAATTGCGAGTTATAAAGTCAGAATTGCGAGATATTGCGTGATATAAAGTCAAAATTCTGTGATATAAAGTCTGAATTGCGTGATATAAAGTCAGAATTCCGAGATATTGCGTGATATAAAGTCAAAATTCCATGATATAACGTCAGAATTGCGTGATATAAAGTCAGAATTGCGAGATATTGTGTGATATAAAGTCAAAATTCTGTGATATAAAGTCTGAATTGCATGATATAAAGTCAGAATTCCGAGATATTGCGTGATAAAAAGTCAGAATTGCGTGATATAGTTAGTATTGTGAACTCGCAATTCTGAACTGTCTTTTTCTCAGAATTGAGAGATTTACACTCCAATTTTAAGCGAAAAAAGGAGAAGATTGTTGTCAGAATTGAAAGTTTGTATCACGTAATTCTAAGAAAAGTCAGATTTGTGAGATAATTTGCTAAAACCTTTGCCGTGCAAGTAACATTGCTAATCGTTTTATAATGTTACTTATATACGCACACTATAAATTGTGCACAGATATTTTAACAAAGTCAAATGTTAAATGAATCATTATTTTTGTCTGTTTTTCAGCGAGACGGAAGCATCTCACTTCAGCGAAACCATGAAGAATCCTGCCTTCAAGACCAATCCTTTAGCTGCGATCGGCGATCTCCTGCGAAAGCGTTTCAAACAGGAGGACCAACAGAGTTAGTCGCGACTTTGCTGCGCCGCCCTGTTGGTGGAGCTCAAGAACTGCGTTTATCATACGCTGGTACAACAAAACAAACCAATACAGTAAAACTGCTTTCGGACTTCATAACAGAATATAAAATGAAGAGGAATCCAGACATTTGCGTAACTTGCTTCATCTGACATGCATGAACACTACGGTTTATCGTGTTTTTTCAGTGTGAATTCGTAAATGCGTTAATGAGATAATAATCATGTTACCAGATATTTACTGATTGTTTGCTCATGTTAAGGTAAAAATAAATCCTGTGGAAAATTTGTACGTGTTTATCTTTCTCTTTATTAGCAGCTCATGAAAAAAATTCAAAAATGATGCATTATTACCTGCTGCTTTCGTTCATTGAATATGACAGACAAAGACCTCTAATTAAAGCGAGAACTGATCTATCAGACGCTTCTATATTTCCATGGCAACACGTTGCAAAAAGAAGGAAAGGCCGTCGGTGGCGGTAACACTTTTCAGAGATGAAGGAGAGCTGGGAACCTGAAGACATTAACCTGACTTCTCTTAAAGGGTTGATAAGCGCAGACTGTAGGGACTCTGGGACGTCTGATATTGAGGAGGACCTTCTCTCGGCTCTGGTTTCAGCCACTTCACAATCCCATCTAATGTTTGTGAATGCAACAGCAGCACATATGTCATGTTTTAAGTGAGAGAGGTGTGTGGGTGTAGATAGGAGATGTTCTTCACCCACACAAGATTCATCTCGGCTTGTTCTTCTCGGTTCGTCCTAAATCCATTTATTATAGCATAAGATACTAAACAGTCAAATGTGTGTGATTTAAATGACTGTTAGTTAAAGGAAATGCAACGTTTTCGTATTAATATCTGCCTAGCAATAATCAAACAGTAGTAATTATCAATCTATACGTCTGTTTTTTTCATTTATTCGTTCGTTTGTATCTGTTGTTCGTTTGTTCTTTTTCATTCTATCTTTTAATTTATTTTTATTTTTTTTGCTTGTCCTTCTCTATCTATCTGTCTATCTATCTGTTTCTTTCTTTGGTTTATCTATTCATTTGTATTGTCTGTTGTCCATTTCTTTTTGTTTTTTTTAATTCTATTTTCTTAACTTCATTTGTTAGTTTTATCTGTCTATTTTTCATTCATCTTTCGTTTCTTTTGTTAGTTTGTTTTTTCTTTTTCTGTCTGTCTGTCTGTGTCTGTTTTTCTTTGATTCTTTTATTCATTTGTTAGTCTGTCTTTCTATCTATCTACCGTTCTATCTTTATCTATCTATCTGTCTGTCTGTCTGTCTGTCTGTCTGTCTTTTTGTCTGTTGTAATACAGATGTTAATATATCATAGTTTTAACCTCACTTATATTATTATTGTTTTATTTTTTGCTTTTATTAATTACTGTTTCGTCATTATTCATATGCGACCCTGGATCACAAAACCAGTCTTAAGTCGCTGGGGTTTATTTGTAGTAAAAAATACATTGCATGGGTCAAAATTATTGATATTTTTTTATGCCAAAAATCATTAGGAAATTAAGTAAAGATCACGTTCCATGAAGATTTTTGTAAAATTCCTACTGTAAACATATCAAAATGTCATTAGTAAAATTTGTTAATATATTTATTTGGACAGCTTTAAAGTGGATTTGCTTAGTATTTAGATTTTTTTTGCACCCTCTGATTCCAAATTTTCAAATAGATGCATCTCAGCCAAATATTGTCCTATCCTAACAGTTTTGTACAATTTTACCGTATGACTGGTTTTGTGGTCCAGGGTCACATATTAGCTCTTAAAGAGAGTCATGCTTTATAATGTATTGAAAATTAATGTAACACATGCTACATTGATAAAATATATTTTAAATGTAAAATATATCAAAGGTATAGAAGTGTTGTACAATGTGCGCTAGATTGATTAAATTGAATTCTGAATCTTAATAAGTGCGTTACTGAATCTCTCAAAATCTCCAAACAACATGATGAGCAATAATGTACACCCAAATCAAAAGTAAAACTATACGAACATGAAATATGAATTAATTTTTTTTAATGAGAATCAAACAAAGGTTCCAATTGATTCTCCTATGTTAGTGTTCAATGATTCAGTATTTCTTTATATATTTGTATGATAGTAATGAGAATTTAGTTTCAGTGGCGCATGGCATAAGCTTAATTTTCATTTTGCTCTCAAATTCTTGCAGCGTTTCTAAAATAAAATTTGGCTGTTATATAAAGCAATATGCGTCAGTGGATGGAGGCGGCCGCTCTGATTCCTCCTCGACTCCTCTTCATCCTTCAGCGGGTCAGACTCACACCCCAGTCCCCCTCAGAAGAGTGAGTCACACACACGGGGTCAGGAGCCGCCACAAGCCTTCATTCGCTAGTCTTTATCAACGCTCTCAAATATGTGCATTTTTATATATAAAAATAGATATGAGTTTCTTTATTATAATATTTATTTGTTTGCAAGATAATAATCCAGTGATGGTTAAGCACCTATTTCAGGCAATCATTTAGTCAAATACTATTTTAGTCTTTCTAGTATGCCGAGTTGATTCAGTAAAGGCCATCCATATACAAAAAAAAGGAAAATAGATACTTTTTTTTTGTTTTTGCACAAATTATATGTGATGATAAAAATGTGAATTTTGTGTCTGGTGTTGCTTTGGGTTGGGCATTCAGACTAAATATATAAATAAATATTTTATACATAACCAAACATTTGAATAAACAAAAATATATATAAACTTCCTAAATAAATAAATAATACAAAGATTTTAATGTATATACATAAAACCTTACTGTATATATAAATAGAAATATGTATTATATGTACTGCTATTTTTACATGTGATATATTTTATATAGACATTATATACATTTCTTTTTTAACAAGAACACAATAAAAATGCTTAAATAATTGAGTGAGACAGAACAGAATAATCCTGCACCTTTTAAAGAACGAATACAACATATGATAATTCAGATTGTGGGAGGAGAGAAATTATTTATCCATAAAATATGTCTGTAATAATTCAGCTTTACATTTAAAAAAATAGGCATCCATTTTTTATCTTTAATGATACTAAAATATCAATAATGGTTTAATTATGGTATAATTATGATGTGCAAAATAAAATACTGTATATTACACATTATAAACAGGCTATATATATATATATCAATGTTCTGATGTTCAGATAGTAGTTTTACGCCTCTGTAAATTTCTCTGTATAAATGAAACCATACGACCGTCTCTCTGACCAATCAGCGCTAGACTCTGTCCCGTCGAGCTCTGACGCACCAATCAGACGAAGAGCCCGCCCACTCTCTGGCCAATCAGGTGTCCGCATCGGTGAGTAGCCGTTTACATCACTGTATTCGTCTCACAGATGCAAACGCGCATAATTAAATGACTCGCGCTGTGATATGCGGTGATGCTCCGCGTGCTTAATTCAACGGGTGCGGAGAAAAACGGCACGCTCGCTTTCTAACCTATTCATCTTCCTTTTATTCGGCATTTACCTTTGCTTTCGTGCTGTTGTTCACTGGACGTTATTTGTTCATCTCAGCGCAGGACATCAACCCAACATCGCGCTGTGAGTAATGTTCACATTTATTAACGGACACAGTTATATATGCAGTGCTTTTAATTGACACGAACGTGTTTCTACAAGATCCCTGTATCTAATAAATAATAATGCATATGACTGAAATGGCCCGTTATCTCCAGTTCAGCATCCAGTGGTCCACGAGCTTCAGACATGACTTATGCTCATAGATACTGATGTGCTTGATTATGCCTTGTGTTATTCAAATTACTAACCGGACAAACCAGCAATGACTGATGAGTTTTTGGACCCCCAAGTCGAAGGAGCATCTGTCCCAACTGCTTTTGTCTCTCTTTTGAGCCAGCACTTGGTTTTAATTAATTAATTTATTTATTTTTTACACAAATATCTGAGATTATACATGGCGGTGTTTTAATTTAAGGTGTATTTTAAAATAATAATAATAATAATAATAATAGTTTATTAGGCTACATTATGATATATTAATTTGGTAACACTTTATTTAAAGATGTCTACACGTTGCATGTACTTACTTTTATAACAGTAATTAATTATGCCTAATTATATGCAAATAACCATATAATAAGTATATGTACCCTAGTTAATTAATATCACTCTGTTTTTATGTTCTTAATTATGTATAATTACACTATAATAGGGACATATTAAAATAAAGTGTAACCATTAAAAACCCTAAACCTTTCAGGTTGATATTAAAGTTTTTTGTTTGCTTTTTTATTTTATTATTATTTATTATTTTTATTTTATTTTATTATTTGTTATATATATATATATATAAATTGCATACAAAAGTTTTTGTTAACCCAATGAGTGAGTGTGGACTGTGTATATATATTATGTATATACAAATATAAACACATGCATGTATGTAAGAAAAACATGTTTATATGTTAAATATATTTATATATAATATAAAATATGGTAATATGAATAAATAAATGTATATATGTACAAACAACTGTACAAACTAAATATATATGATTAATGCATATATATATATAATTGCAAAATATATTTAATTTTTATATATTACTTTTTACATATACAAACAGTTACATACATTTGGTTTAAGTGTAAGACTAAAGGCATAATTTATAATATTGGGGCACATTATGACACTGAATACAGCTTTGTTGCGTTTGTTTGGATTCCAATCATAGTTTGTTTAAGGAAAAACAGTCTAAACCACTTGCCCGGGCGAGTATGAATTCAGAGGTGCGCTGAGACGTGGAAATGAGCCTGGTTTGATCAAAATGAAAGACAGAATTAAAACACACAATCAAACCATCAGAGCTTTTTAAAGTTGGGTTCCTTTCAGAGTTCTCCATCCGTTCCTGGTTGGTGTTAAAGCGCAGGGATCTAGCTTTGATAGTTTGCCTCAATCTTAGCACATATAAGCCAGAGATCAGGCAGTTTGCCAAACCTTCATCTTTCCTAAGAGCTCTTTAACAGAAATCGCATCTGGTTAAAGGATCTTACTGAATCGCAGCCCGTTTTACATCAAACAGTTCAGAATTAGGAGGGGAATAGACTACAGTTCTCTATTTCCATATCACAAATTGCACTTAAGCCACATTAACATCATCTTGAGTAACACAAGCACAGGCTCAGTAGATTAGGAGTGCAATAGTAGCACACCCTGTGCAAAATAAAAAAGAGGCACTGCGAAAAATTGCATTTTTTAAATGATTGATTGAATACATATACCGGCCATTTTATAAGGCACACCTGTCCAACTGCTCGTTGACGCTCCTGGCCGGTGAGTGTGTATTCATACATATATCCCAGCCTGCATTTGCTTCTTAATCAGATTTGGATAATTGTATGTCGCTTGCTCACCAGTGGATCCTCTGAAAGTGAATGGGTGCCGTCACAATGAAAGTATGAACAGCTGACAAAACATCACAATAATCCACAAGCAATCATAACGACCGCTCTAGTTCATCAATTAATGTCTTGTAAAGTTAAAATCTGTGTGTTTATAAGAAACAAAGCTTAAAAGTTCATCTGCTTTTGTTCTTTCACATCACACATTTTTAAAAACCTGTGCATATTTCTCTCCTGATTCAGAAGAGATGGCTTTTATCACTGCAAAGAAGTGTTATACGGATGAGAGACTCATCGTATGTCCATATTAATATTTGAGAAATAGTTTAAAAGCAAAAAGAAATTGTTTTTCACAATAAGCTTTGTTTTTCTACTGAAGATGTTAACTGTTGTACTGGAGTTGTGTGGATTACTTGTGAACTATTGTGATGTTTTTATCAGCTTTCATTCTGACGGCACCCATTCACTTCAATGGATCCGTTGCTGAGCAGGTGATGTAATGCAGCAGACAAAAATCTCTAAATTTGATTCGATACAAGAAACAAACTGAATTCAAACCGATCTTATGTGGCCTGAGCTGAATTTTCATTTTATCGGATTAGTTATTTAGTATTAATATTCAGTTATCGCATTGAAAACAGGCTAAAAGCATTGCATTGTGGGATACCATGTACCATGCAGTGCACTCTAGAGGTATACCATACTTTTTTTTGGTAAATAGGGTGCAAAAAATGTGATGTAGTTCCAGCCTCGAATTAAACCGGCCATGCTAACCATGACCCTTTGGTTAATAAACAAAGCTAATTAATCAACTAGAAGCATTTGATCTGAATAATATCAACATAAAACACAGCAGGTGGACGTTCAGCGCTAGTCTTTGTGTTGAAGTGGCTCTTCTCTTCATAATGAGGTGAATTTATGGTTCCCCTCTTTTTTGAGTCACGAGCCAGCTGTTAGCAAAGACAAATAAAGCGCTTCTAGCTGAATCATCGGGTCACAAAGCATGAATCATCGTTTTTTGGCCTCATGGGTTGCTTGAGAGGCACTATTTCTGACTTTTACACTGCTGTAGTTTATATTTTCAGCTAGAAACGCCGATGTTTCTAGGATCAAACATGTCAAATTCAAGTTTTGAGCAACTGTCGCTGAGGGAGCTGAGAATGCTAATGCTAATGCTAACAGATGCTTTACTCTGCTTTTCTGGGTTGAATTTCTGGAAAACAGTAGCTGTGGTTTTGTTGTTCAAGCACGACAGTCTGTTTCCGTCAAAGCGTTGATCTTTATTGAGTGCTTTACGAGAGAGAAGACGATTTAATCCATGGCTTTAATGAGCTTCTGTCAGGCAACTCCGTCTGTACAGCAAACGAATGAGGTTTTTGAGAGCCGAGGGTCGAGTAAAGACAGATTACAGAAGATTTGACGCTTTACTTTGATCTATGAAGTGGGACTTTAAGACAGAAAGAAATCTGGGAATGTGTCTTTCTAGGTCTAGTTCTGTGAGGCAGCTGTTTAATTAAAACTCAGATGTGTGTGATTTTGACGTAAACTAGTAACTAGGTGTCTTTAGGAGTATTAATAACTAATATCTATGTTGTGTGCATTTCTTTTTTCGACTGGGGAACTTATTCAACGGGAACATTTTAATTTGATTTCTCCAGAGTAGGTCAAACCACTTTTTGACGTTTGT
This sequence comes from Enteromius viviparus, assembly GCA_032353835.1. NCBI lineage: Eukaryota > Metazoa > Chordata > Actinopteri > Cypriniformes > Cyprinidae > Enteromius > Enteromius viviparus. Next base: position 1,676 of record JAUCNO010001660.1, on the reverse strand, counting down.
TTCCTAGCTTGTTTTTCCTGGATTATAATAATGATGTGCAATATTTTTTTAAGTAACTATATGTGGGTTATCTGCACAACTAGTTAAGTAATTTTTTAAAATATAATTTTAAAATTACATTTAATATTACATTCTTATTTATTTACATTAATTATGTGTGTGTGAGCATTTCTAAAAGTGTTTTTGAGCATTATTTATTTTTTAAGTGTTTTTTTTTTTTGTCTTTGCAAAAGGAAAGCTATACTTTCTGAATCATATCCATATTAATTTAACTGATTACATACACATGCAGGTTTGTACAAAAAAATCTTTTAATAACAAAAATATATATTTATATATAAAATATTTTATATTTATTAATTTTATTTTATTTGTATGTATTTTCCTTTTTTTATGTCAATATTTTTTCATTAGTATTTTTACAACTTTTTCTAAATATTTGTGTTCGGCTTACAAATACGAAGCCATGAACTATTTTTCTCTTCTGGAAAAAAGAGATATTCATTCTCTACTCAACTGCTAATAGTTAATTTTCTAATAAAATGTCTTTATTTTTGTTTTTACATTTTTAAATACTTAATATTTCTTTGTATTTTTTTGTTTTATGTGTAATTTTATTTTGTACTTTTTTTATTTCATTATTGTTGAATATGAAACGCGTAGCTATTTATTAAAATTAATTAATTAATTTAGTAAGAAAAAAGTTATTTAAGTTAAATTTTTTTTAATTTACATTTTTTATTTTAATTTGTATTATGTATTTGTAATACTTCTATGTAAAATAGTAGTAGCATTAAACTATTATTATTATTATACGTTATGCGCTATGTTTATATTATAATTATAATAATGTAATTTAAATTAATTTATTTTATTAAAAAAAAGCATACATATATAAATATATATATATATATATATATATATATATATAAAATAATTAAATATGAATATATTATTATTAAATAAAAAAATATATATATTGTGTACATTCAACTGCCAATATTTAATTTGCTAAAAATATATTTTCACAGTCAGCCGTGTGGTTTCATGTGATATGCTTCTTGATGTTACAGTATTTATTTTAATTCAGTAACAAAAACAGCTTTTAATTAGACGTTGTTTTGAGCAGCTTGTTTTCATCTCGTAAATGAGGCTTTGTTAAACTGAACTGCGGGATACAGCTGTGCTTATTTTTAGCCTTAATTGTGAAACAAAAGGCGGCCGTACACAACCTGACAAGATTAAACAGGGAATCGTTAAAAATATTATTTCATGTTTGCCGCCTCGAGAAATGATGTTTTCTGGAAAGGTTTCCTCCTGCGGGCTCATTTTAGTGTTTTGTTTTGTTGTTGTAAATGTATGGCAACAGTTCATAACCTCATATTCTTTGAAAACATATTAATTCAGAGTCGTTTGTCTAGGTACTGTATGTGAGTTTGGGCTGGGCTTGGATACAAACACTTACATGCTAAATATATGTATGTCTGGATCTGGAGTCACTCAAGTGGAAAAACACACTACAGGCTGATCCAACTTTGATGAAATGTCTTTAAAACAAGTCAAAATGAGGCTCAGTAGTGTGTGTTCTCCACGTGTCTGTATGACCTCCCTACAACGCCTGGGCATGCTCCTGATGAGGTGGAGGATGGTCTCCTGAGGCATCAGATCGGAAGAGC
>JAUCNO010001658.1:82112-95899 GCA_032353835.1 Enteromius viviparus | reverse complement strand
AAAAGATATAATAAAATATTTACAAAAATGTGAGGGGTGTACTCACTTTTGTGAGATACTGTATATATATATATATGGTGAATAAAAAATTCTAAATAAATAGATATTTTCATAACATTATAAATGTTTTACTGTCCCTTGCTAACAGTCTGTCTGGGAAACTAGTTTTTTTGTTTTTGTTTGTTTTTTGAATCAATATTTCTGTACACATTTCTGTTTGGCGATGCTATCTATCGGCACAAAAAAAGCTTTACAGTTCACCTTTAAAATAACCTCAATCTTGCTTGCATCATTTAGCGACCTTAAACGTATCAGGCTAACTAATCAAGTGTTGAAATATTAGCACTATAAACTCCCCATTTAAGCTCTAAATTATGATGCAGTATGCGTCAAGTAGCGTTAAATAACTTCTCGCCCCGAATTGTGTTAAATCATTTTCCCCGCACTGCATACATACATTAAACGTGTGAATCAAACAGAATAAAATATTCATCGCAACCCTGGAGCTTCATGTGCTGTATGTCAACACACAAAGCCTCTGCGAATAAAGCATCCAACAGCGCATATATTGCGCGTCTTAGCAGCACGACACATTCTGCATACTCTCCCACTGTTTTCTTTTCTTTTTTGAAAGGCTTACCTGGTATAAAGCTCCCCTGGACAACGTCTTTGTATGCCCACCAACCATCGTGCAGCTTTGATGACACTGGCTGTGCTGTGGGAAAAGAAGAGATTCACACATCACTCACCCACCGCTCTTTGAAAATACAGTCACACCTGTAATAGACCCCAGCTCCCCGTGGAGAGAAGTTTCTGCTGTCAAATGAGAGGACGAAGTTGTCTGCTTCAAGGCACATTTAAAAAGTCTTTCTTAGGCAGAATTCCAAAAAAAAAAAAAAAACAGCAAGCAAATTTATAAAGTCAATATTTGCCTTGCATTGCACAATTGCAAGCAAAAAAAGCACATTTGTGTGATGACGACGACAGATGCATCCTGGATGCTCTGCTCTGGGCCTTGTCGGCAGGAAAGTAGGTCACAGAGGCAGCAGACTCCAGCATTCTGAATTCACTCTGTTATCTCACATCACTATTCCCCTCACCTCTCTCCCTCCGGCTTCAGGCTGCGGCTTGCATCATATCCACTGCCAAGTCAAGCACTCAGGGCTGCTCTTTAATACACCACACCACGGCTCTACTCTCAAGCCAGGTCGCTTTGATGTGCCCGTCATGAACGGGGCGGAGGATTGGAGCCCAATTTGCTTCCACCCCAATTTATCGACATCTGTATCTGAGATATGAGAAGCTTGTGCACTTGCACTTATGCGAATGGTAGGAAGCCGCTATTTCTGAGGCTAGAAGTCTGCAGTATCTAGAAGCCTCGAGAGGCGCGGATTTGCTGTAAGTGCAGGTGCTGAGATTCATACACCGGGAGATTGGCGAAATGCTGACACTTGAATGGAGCCCCGCTATACCAATATATCCTGTCTGTTGTGTGTGGCTCCCGGTGCGGTCCTCCTGAGCCGAACATAAAAGGGCTTGTATATTATTTTACACCGCACGTTTTTGACACGCATGAATCACTTTGATATTATTGGCTGGAATGAGGAAAATAAACCTCACGCTTTTAACCAGGTATAGCAGCTTCTTTTTTTTTTCTCCCTCTCCTCACAGCCATCATCCCCTTTGTACTAGCCTGACCTCAGATCACACATCAACTTCCTTTCAAACATATTACGAGCTTTTGTGTAGAAACCCTTCATGCACATATCCAGCTCTTTGAAGATCTAACTTGTGTTTGTGTTTTAAAGATGCCCGTCCCCCGGAGAAAGGATGACGTCAAACGCTGGACTGCCAAATCAAACTGGGTACTTCAATAGTGCAGAAAACTGAAGAACCTCACATACTCTAGATGAGCTTCACTCAGAGCCTTGTGACTCACTAACAACCTCTTTACTTTGATTTTTTTAACACTCTCATCAAGTATGTTTTTCTTGGCCTTTTCCATGTAGCTTTCTTAGCAATAAAATGCTTTTTCTTGTGATGTTTAATACCACTATATTAATTTGATGCAAAACAATTACCTGAGAAGAGAACAGGAAAAAAATGGGAAAAAAAAACTGAGAAAATAATTCAAATCAGCCTAAGATAGTTTGCTGCTGGTCTTCATGTTTCAGACTTGTTGGCTGATTTTAAGGAAATAGTTCACGCAGAAATGAGAATTCTGTCGTCATCTACTCACCCTTGAGTAGTTCCAAATTTGTATCAATTTCTATGTTCTGCTGAACACAAAAGAAGACATTTTAAAGAAAGTTTGCAAGTTTTTGGTCACCATTGACTCCCATTTTATTTTTTTTATCCTACTATGGAAGTCAATAGTGACCTAAAACAGCCTGGTTACAAACTTTCTTTAATATATCTTCCTTTGATTTTAGCAGAACAAATAAATTCATACAGGTTTGGAACTACTCAAGGGTAAGTACATGACGACAGCGTTTTAATTTTTGGGCCCACATTTAATTTTCTTTAAACTTGACCAGGCTGGAAAATCATCTCAAACCATGCTAAAGACCTTCAAAATATCTTACTCTGGTTTAAGACAATATTCTTCTAATCCCTGGTTATTCTTATCTCAAAACTGGTGTTTTTTTTTTTTTTTTTAGCAAGGAATACAAGGAAACAACACAGCTATGCAGGAAATGAAATTTATGGGAATCATTTTTTTTTTCTCTCCAAATCCCTGCTGTTACATTTAAAACCTTTTCATTTTTGAGATGACCACTCTGCTGCAGGGGAAAAAAACATGAGCTAAACCCACCCTAAACTAGCTGGCTGGTCCTATCTAGTCTCACAGCCTGGTCAAATGGACTGGTTTTGAATACTTGGTTTTGAATCAGACCAGCTAAACCAACAGAAGACCATCTTGGTTAGGCTGAGAAACCATGTTAACAGCAAAAGCCTGCGTAAACCAGATATAACTAGCCAGTCAGTAAACAATCACTTCAGACAGTAAATATCCTGCATTGTTTTATGTGCACAACATGAATTAGGCTTTCAATGACACATTCAATCTATAGCTGTTTAGCTTTTGGATGCATTATGCCGGCATAATGAAAATGCCGCTATACGAACAGAACTGTCAGCAGTTAAACATCTTAAGCGTCCTGAGAGAGAGTTTTCATATGTGAACACAGTTTACCTTCTACAAAGATGACATTAATGTTGAGAATCAGAATGAACTCCCAAACCCGCGGCATTCTTCATTTAGTCCATCAGGTAATTAACTTGATAACACTTGGTCAAAGTCTGAAGCGTCATTCCCCGCGTGCGACGCCGACTCGCGCGCTCCCGTCACTCTCAAATATGAAGAACATCGTCCTCTCCAAAAGATGCGACCCACCGCGCAGATTTACTCTGACATGTACCAAACCTAAAACCACTTGACAGTTCACCGCGTAGTAACTTGCGAGTCCAGACGGCGATCTGTCGGCTGGAATCGCGAACAGCAAGTTAGAGCAAAACGACGGCTTTATTTATCCTTGTTTGTGCTCAGGTTAGTCGTGGACTGTGTTTGCGGCGTTACCTGACAGAGTGCGCGGATGTGAGGTTCAGCGCTTGCTAATCCCCCTGCAGGCGGGGCTCGCGCTCCCGTGACGCTCGCTTGAGAATGCGGTTAGTTTTGACATCAATTCAAACTCTAATGCAATTACTTTCCTGCTGGTGTGAGGCTTAACAGGATTAGAAATCATCACATTCCTGTTCATTACTTACAAAATTAGTAACACGAGCGCGCATTTAGGGAAAAAAACAGACAATCGTTGTCTTTCATTAAGCCATGACTTTATTTATTTATTTACTAAGGCAGCTTTGGAAGCTAATTAATGCACACAGGTCTGCTGACACGTGAGCACAGGACTTTTTTTTTTTTTTTTTTACCAAAGGAACGTTTTTAAGTTAGACATGTAAACAACATCCACTTAATTTATAAAACATTTCAAGTACAAATATAAATCACTGGAATAGAAACGTATCCACAAAATCACGACAGATACTTTAAGAGTCACATTTACAACTGATATGTCCAAAACTTGATTGTAATATGAACAACAATCAGGGCATGAAACACATATGTTCACGTCACACACCGGCACCTCAGAGTAGTGCTAAAAAAAGGTTGAATTTGAAATCAGATACTGTCCCAATTGCATAGGCGAGGAGTATTTGTGTTTATATTTGTTTGCTGTCCTGTTCTAATTTGATTAATATGTTGAGTCTTTTTTCTTTGAAATCCATCAGTGCTCCAGATGAACGTGTCCTGATGCAAGATAAAAATATATAAAGCAAGAAGTGAGTCATGACTGGGCATCAGATTTGAGCACTATTGGAAAGTCGAAGAGAATATACAGTGCTATTTTCAGTTACAGCGCACATAACATACAAGTCCTCACACAGACAAATGCGAAAGAATGAAAATCAAACAAAACACAGAGCCCAACAACAAAGATGACTCATGGATGACAATTTTCTTTTGAATTCACAATTTCGTACATCCATTTTTATTCTTTTCACACTTAACCAACAAGATAAAAACAGCCAAATGCTTAACACATACAAGGTTTTTTTAAATTTGAAAACAAAATGACTTTGAAAGATTCAAAATGTGTTAAAACCTTCATGTTTTGCACTGTACACTATATAAAATATATTTATAAGTTGTAAAAGAAAAAAAAAGATTACTGGAGTACACCTTGCTGTTTATTTCATATTTAATTTCTTTGTACACAATTGTAAAATTGTGAAGATTGTTTAAAAACCATGTTTGATTGTTTTGTCAATCCAAGCCATTGTTTTTCTGCAGAAAAAAAATGAATTACCATACTTTTTAAGCTACATAATTGGTTGTATTCTCGTGATTATAATAAAAGAATTTAACTCAATAAAAAAATAAAATGTAACATTTATTTAAAATTATTTCTAGCAAATATACAGTAAAACACATTGTTATTCTCTTAAAAATAAAGGTTACTATAGCTATAGTACTATAGTTGTTGCTGTGATTCCACAGAGAACCTTTTTTTCTTATAGTAAAGAACATTTAAAAAATCTAAATAACATTCTTCCGTTATAAAAGAATCATTTGCGCATTTGAAAGATTCCATGGATGTTAAAGGTTCTTTGTGGAACCACAGATGCCAATGAAGAACCTTCATTTTTAAGAGTGTAAATGTAAAAATGCATCATTCCTTTGTGGTGGGTGACAGTAAAAAAATGTTGGCAGGCCAAGCACAAATCCGAACTACTGAGCCAGCAGGAAAAATCCTTATTGTTGAGCCCGTCAGCACACATAATAGATGTATTCTGTTGTTAAATTTTAACCAAAATAAACATCAATACAGTATGTAATCTGTATAGTCAGTTTATCTTTGACAGTTTCAATTTCAATAATTTTTGATATCCAAAAGAAGTCCCAATCGAATCAGGTAGAGTTCAGGTAAAGTCCATTCCTCTGTCTAAAAGAGACAATTTCATCAGTAGTACTGTGTCTTTTCAGTCCAGCTTGTGATCCAGTGTTTCTTATTTTTTGTGGTGTCCACAATTAAAAAGCCCTGGTTTACCTGATACTGTTCCTTCTTACCAATCTTCACGCCTTGGTATTTTGGCATAGCTCGAGAGTAGGCAGCCCGCTTAAAAAAGCCACTCTGTGAGAAAACATGAGAAACAGCATAGTGAGCAAGCATCCTACCACACTACTTTACCAGGATTACTATAGTGACAAGGTAAGTAGCGTGTGTTCAAAGAAGCTTTGAGAAACCCCAGAGCTTCAAATGAAGTAATTTTTGAGATTACAAGATTAACATTAAAAAGCGACTGAGAGAAAGCATTCTTTAAACCCAAGGCAAATTATAAGGAGAGCAAATTATTAAGAGATAGAGCAAGCATAAAAATGTATTAAAAATTCAGCTGCAGATTGTGAGGGGGGAAAAGAAAGCTTGTTATCTCAGTAACTGATGTGATCAGAAGGAGTTTGTTGCCTCAGTTGAAAGCAAGCCCCTAACTGCAAAAAAAGAAAAGAACATGGTAACGCAGAAGGATATCAGTCTTGTCAAAGCAAGAAAATGCGTTCAGAAGCTGGATTAAAGCAATATACAGTTGATGTTTTAAAACATCATTCTATCTTTAAGATAACAGCATCACAAGCCTGAGGACATAACAAAGAGCCTCACATATCAATTTGTTTCAGGAAAAAAAACAACCTCTAGTGTTTTTGAGAGCAATGATGAGAGTCGGAAACAGACGAGGCAAGCATTGAGTCTCAAAAGGGAAGAGAAAAGGCAGTATTAGCGGTGCTTGCATGGAATACATTATTGTTAATTAAGCCGAGCGTTTTAGCTGGAGAGCTGTTGGCTGTGGCACCTACGAATTCGCTATTTGTGTCAGAGGCCCACAATGGCCAGCGAATCTCAGTCTTCCTCTGTAAGGCGGTCATTTTCAGATGGCTGTGTTTTCATTTCTGCTTTCTGGGCCTTGGCCTCATAAAGCTCTCTGGTGTTGGCCCTCTTGAAGAAACCGCACTGGGAACAGGATTCAGATATGAGCGATCAAAAAAAACACAAGACATGGCTGGAGGAATTGATCTAGGCTCTTCTGGTAGAAATGTTTTGATATATGCGTGATATGCTACCCAGTCTCACCGTATTTATTCGTGGCAGGGACACGTTTATTTCGTTATTTTCGTAAGTCTAGCATGTTTTTTTAAACTAAGATGCATCCAATGGAATCTTGGACTTACAAAAATAACAAAATAAATGTGCGCCTGCCACGAATAAATAGATTAAATTAAATTTTGGGTTGGTGATATATTCATGTGCTGCATCTACTGACACCATAAAACATTAAACTAAAAAAAATTCATATTACTGCGAAATCACAGTAAAACTGTGATTTGGGAGGTTAAAAAAAAGTTATAAATGACTTATGACAGATTTATGCTTAAAACTGTATTCTTTCTGTTCAACAAAATACAAAGGGAAAAAAAGTGATTTATTTTTTGGTGATTTTTATTTAGTTTTTTTATTTCATGAAATCCGTGCATGATGCAGCACATTTGATTTTGTCATGATTTTTGTTCTTTAGTTTATGCTTACAGCATAATTTTATTGTAATGTGTGATACCTGGATGGTGGTTTGTGTGTGTAACGCTTTATATTTGCTATTGTAAAAGCTTAAATGATTACTTAGAATTTCACATTGCCTACTTTTTGCTCAATTATAGTAATATATGGTTCTGATCTGAAGTTTACAGGCACCATTAGGCAAGTGCCATTATGAACGTGTGAAATGTTGCATCAGTGAAAAAGATGATTAAAATGTGTGGCAGTATGTGTTGTTGTTTCTCTCAAGGTGGAGGTTAAAAAAAAGACAAACTTCACACTTTGTTTATGGTGTCAAAGCATAATGGGATAAAATAAAGTTGTTGTTTGTGTCCTTTCATCTAGAATAACACGCAGATGTGTGAACAAAAGGAAACCGTGGAGCATTGAAACACAAAAGGATCCTCACCTTCCAGAGTAAAATGACAATCAGACCCAGCAGAATCACTCCTGCCAATGCGGACACGATGATTATCCACAGAGGCACTTCATACTGAAGCTCTTCTGCCTCTGCGGGGTCTATATCTACTGTAAACTAAACACAGAAAGGATGTTTACTGTCATTAATCTCTAATGCACCAGAAAACATATACAGGAAATTGCCTCATTTTAATAATTATTTGATTTTCCCTCACTTATGCTAAATGTATGCAAGCGAGAGTTCCAGATAGAAGAGGAAACTCGGAGATGTTGAGTTTGTACCTCACGGCTGTAATTGCTCATCTTGATGCTTGGTTTGTCTGTTTTTAGACTCAGCGTGGCTCTACCATACACAAGCACTCTTGCAGCATTGTAGTCCTGTTAAAAGAGAGCTGCAAATATGTTATTTACTAAACTTCAAAATGAGTATCATGTACAGCACTGCACATTTAGGGCGTTTCTTATATTTAGACTAGTGATGGGTAATTCGTGAACCATTTATTCACTGCATCGGTCATGTGGCAAATGAACGGAAGACTTGGGAGGTCATGCTTCTCGTAATTATACTTCATTATAATGATTTGCTAGTTCACAATATGACAAAAGACTGTGCATGTGAATGTGTACGGGGAATTTAAGCTCTGTTCAAATGAACAAAAGAACCTGAATACAGATTAGTTCATCTGGCTGAACAAGAGTGCCAGTAAAATGATCCGTTATATTGGACACGCTTAGCTCAGGACATGGAGTACTCTACTAATCAGCTGATGAATTAATTCAGCTGGGTTAAATAAGGGAGACATCTGAAATGTGCTGTGCTTGTTAGGCTACGGGAACAGACTGAAAACTCCTTCAGGGCTATGCTTCTCAAAAATACTGCACCTAAACAGCTCATAGAGACCGGGGTTACTAATAAGTGGCTTTCACACAATGTAGTTCTAGGAACTAGCTAGCAGGTTTGTTCCTAAAGAACCAATTTCTCCCTTGGACCCTTTCGTTGTTGCATTCGCACCAGCAGCAGGGGATGTCTTTATTCTCAGCGTTTACAAACGTCAACCATTGGTGAACGGAGGCTGACGTGATCGTAGCAGTTTTTGCTGTGTGTCGTGGGTTTTGCGATACTATTTTTACGAGTGAAAGAGCATGAAAATCTGACTAAATCTCCTATGACAATGTGCAGTGTTACATATCATGGAGGCAGAGAAAGAAACACAGCGCTGCAGACAGCAGATAAATGCCGTTGTCAGTGCTTGTTATTTTAGAACTTATTTCAGATTCTACTCTGAAGAAGCTAATTTAGTCCCCCATACAGAGTTCCTAGAACTAAAGTGTGTGTTGTTCCTGTGTTGTGAACACACAAAAAGTGACAACTTTCTAAACAATTCGGAACAATGAAAAGGTTCCTCCGGTGTGAAAGCCCTCTACAGTTTCTGTGGTTTTGTGGCGTATGGTTTCCTTTGATGAAACAAAACCCTATGCAGTAAATGCTGACAGATATTAAAGTGATGCTAGAAAAATTTAAATAAGGCATTTGAACATTCTTAATATGTTTCATAAATTACATCACAAATACATTTTTAATGTAAAGCCCCACAATAAATATTTAAATATCTCATGAATACAAAATCATTAAAAATAATTAAACCAAATGATTTATATTATACATCATACAAAACAATTTAAAGTTGAAAGGTTTAAGATATATGTGTGTGTGTGTGTGTGTGTGTGTGTACTTTGTTAGAAGAACATTTTCATAGTTAATGTGAAGTACTTGAGGCAATGTGACTTCAAACACCCACTAAAACCACATTGGGACCAGTTAAATAAAAGTAATGGTTTAAAAGTTAAGGTGGTTCTGAGAAAAAGTCTAGCATTATTTGTTTGCAGATGTCCCATTGCTTCTAATGCAAGATTTAAGTGTGCAAATACGTTTTGGGGCTACTGTCTCAACTTTAAGCCAAAGTATATTGCATTTTGAAGTGCTGCACCTGATGTAACAAAATTAAACACTTAAACCCTCATAGACTTCAGAAAATGTCACAAAGCAAGTGTGGGATTTATCCTGCTGCGCAACAAGCCTGCGGTAATGAGACGAGGATGTGAAGTTTCAAATGAAAGTGAAGCTCTGACCTCAAGCATCGTGCTGTTCCATAAGCGTGCTCTGACAGTGAGATTGGCCGAGGTGTCCATGCCAAGCAAGGGGCAGGTGAATGTCTGACAGAGGGCACTACCTGTGTCACAGTCCTGACATTGAGAGAGAATAAGCAGTGGCAGCCAAAACACTCTTCATTTTGTCTTTGTCTAGTCTCTTGCATACTACATCATGCAAAGTATCAGAGGAGACATGACATGCCAGTATCATCCAGTTGCCTAGCAACAAAACAATGGTTGAAGGAGATGGATATACTCACCAGGTTGGCACGAGGTTTCCTCTGGACGGCCCGCGGGTTCGGGAGGGCCTGCGGTTCAATCTGTTTAGACTCCAAGGAGGCCTCGTCTCTTTTCCTCCTTCTAGTCTTGCGCTCTGACACCTAATCCACAGGAGGTAACACGTCCATCACATTAACAAGCACATTATATTAAGTGCATGCCAAGAAAATGCTGCAGGGATGAAGTTTTTTTGTTTTTCAAGAAGCTGAAAGCGAGTTAGCATATTAGCACCTAGAGTTCATTGGTTTCTGAAGTCAATGCTTTTTTCAGAAGTAATTTTTGTCAAAAGCCTGAACTAAGGTCAAGATATTATGTTTTATTCTACAACATAAAATACATCAGTAATACCCTCTTTTATTAATGTTGACATATTTGGGTACTAACAAATAGCTACATTACAGAGGTTGTAGGGCACATCAAACATCATCACACTGAATAGGAAAACTCCTTATCTTGTCTTGTTTATAATTGTGCTAATCTAACTTTAGACTTCTAACGTAGACTTCTGGCAGATGCAGTTTGGCTTCATAAATCATAAAAACTTTGTTCATTATTACCATGAACAAACTGTTTGTTGGTCACAGAGCTTATTTTCTAATCCAAAAACCATTTTGTCGAGGGATCCAGGGAGGTACTAACTTCCAAGTTGGCCTACAGAAATATGTGATTCCTGCAGCACTCTACTAGATTACTTTCCACCAAATTACATGTTTCTATGCCATATTAATAAGCATAAATCCCCTTGAATTAGAATATTTTTGATTGACTTGCTTGGTATTCTGTTTCTGTCTGAGTTACTTCTTATTTGTAGAGCATCTAGACCTCCGAAGCACATGTCGCACTGATTTAAAGGCAGAGAGAGATAGTCTCCGATCCGCCCTCTGCTTCTTATTAGAAGACGGACTTTTTCTGAAATAATTCCCACTCGGCTTTGTACATTGAGCGAGATTGCACTGTGAGCTGTGGGCAATATAGTTCTGGGAAAGGAGGAGGTCCCAGTCCCAGCATGATTTCTTCTGCTGCTTCTCTCAACAATTCAAAGCCTGGATTGTGCTAAACTGCTCTGTCATGAACACTGTACTGCAGAAAAACAATCAGTGACAGTCAGACATATAATCACTTACAGTGAGATGAAGGGGGTTTATGACGTTATTTTCAGGGACACAGTATGGCTTGGAGGTTCCTGTCATCTGAATCTCTGACAGATAAAGCAGCCACTTCTGATTAGCCAAAGCATAAGGCCACTGAAAGATCACTTCCAGATACCCCAGATTTCCCAGAGGTTTTCCAGAAAGAGACACCTGTGAACGAAAGAATAAATAAAACAATTACTTTGAGTAATTGCTAACTTCTTGATCTCACCACAGCTAGGACAAGAAAGGGTATCACACGTAGGGCACATCGCAATTGACTGACCAAATTATTTGACATTTTGGCAAAATGGTGCCTGGTTTGTACAAATTCATATTCTCATATACTGTATCTCATCTACTTAGGAACAATTCACCCAAAAACTGAACAAATTCTGTCATTAATTAGTTCCCGGTAAGTCCTTTATTCATCTTTGGAACAGAAATGAATATATTTTTGATGAAACCTGAGAGTTAACTGACCCTCCATAGACAGCAATAAAACTAATACACTCAGGGCCCAGAAAAGGGCTTCAACATGTTTTCACGACAATACCATGATGCAAAAGGGGCATTCGTGGCCTAGTGGATAGAGAATCGGACTTTCACATTGGCCTATTTTAAAGATGCCAATGCTACCTCCCTGGGCCTCAAACATAGCAGTTCCCTTTCTTTTTATAGAGCGTCAAAAGGCTCTCGAATTTCATCCAAAATATTAACTTAATTGGTGTTCCGAAGGTGAACGAAGGTCTTACAGGAACGACATGCAGATGAATAATTAATAACAAAATTAATGGACCTATCTGTTTACTTCAATCCAGCTCATCCAATCAGATTCAAAGATACAGTGTGGCTTTTGAGCTGTTAATTTGACACTTACAGAAAAATTTCCGACACAAAATCTTTGTTTGCATGTTATCTTTACGATGTTTTTGGAGGTTTTTTTGTGCATTAAACCTGATGCTCAAAGTTTAAGACACCATTCACAAACGGGGCTTAGCTTAAACCAGGACTAGGCATTGGTTAAATTAAGATATTTAAGCAACTTTTACAAAAATGCCTTCTAAGAAAATATTACAGGTGTGCATCTTACCACAGAACAATGACACTGACATGTTTTAAGATATTTCAGAGCAACATATTTTCAAGTGAGACAGCTCAAACATGCAGTTTAGTCTGGGACTAGCTTAAAGGTGCTCTATGCGATGTTGCAGGATTTTAGCTCAATTTTACTTTTATCTCAAACCATATGCATAACCCCTCGATCGTCTTGCTTTCTGCCCTCTGAATACATTGGGAAAAAAACCCGCTCTCGAAAGACAACACAGAGGCTGCAATATCGAAAGAAATATTTTGGGCACCACAACAAAAACAAACTTCGGCCAAACAACCGCCAAGAAGAGGCACGTTAAACCCCACCTCTTCTTGCCGATTGGTTGGCCGAAGTTTGTTTCTGTTTGGTGTAGGTCCTGCACCCATAGTGTTTTGCAAGATCGCATAGAGCACCAAGACTTGTCTGTGAAACGGGGGGCATATGTCATTTTTTTAAGTCTGATGCACAACTATCTGTACACCATTTGCTAAGGCATGATGTAATAATTAGGAGATTTTGTCTTAATCAGTATTGTCTGCAACAAACAACAAGAGATTTTGTCAGTCTTTTATAACAGGCGGAATTTCTCCACAATTCTGCCTTCCATGAAATTTCATTAATCCAAATCCCTCTCCACAACGCTGTGTGTTAACATTAAATATGTTCTTAAAGGCTGTGCTGTGTCACATAATATTGTCTTATGGTGTGGACAGATAAATTGTCCAACACTGAAGACTCGGCACATAACAGCTAGTTATAAATGTAGGCTGTAAAGAACATCTTGCCGTCAGGTTGAATTCCACCGGGCTTCCAATGTCACTGGTACTTTTCATGGATGATTCTCCTACTACTTTTCCACTGAATTCTGTCCTAAACTGGGACGAAGGGCTACATAAAAAAGAAATTTTCTAATTAATTTATTTGCAAAATGATTTTATGTAGCTTTTACAAAAGTTTAAAGTCAGAAAAAAGTGAAATGTCTGTATAATACTGAAGTGTAACATGAGTCATTCTGACATAGCTTTGAAAAGCAGAAGAAAAGATCCACTGAAATGCTCCAAGGATAGAAATGGCACATAACTCACATATTAAAGAAGGGCTGTAGGATGTTCTCCACCATCAGTACTCTTGACAGGGGCCGTAGATCATTCTGATCGCTCCACCTGAGAAGTGTAGACGAAATCATCAGCAAAATCTGAATCATACTCTTTTTTACAGACAACAATTGTTCTTTCATATGCAAATAAGTCGTATGTTAGTGGTTAAAGCTGCAGAACTGAACAGTGAATCACTCACTGCTTTTGACCCTGTTTTAATGCACTGGATTCCTTCCTGTGGGTGGGTTAATGATATTTTTTCTGCATACAATTTTGCTCAACTTTGCATTCTCCTTACAGTATTTGCCTGTTGTTGATGATTTAAAAAAATATATATATATAAAATATATATATTTTTTATTTAGCACTAGCAGTACTAGCAGAAGCTGTATATACAGTATCTCACAAAAGTGAGTACACCCCTCACATTTTTGTAATTATTTTATTATATCTTTTCAAGGGACAACGC
>JAUCNO010001658.1:25944-50743 GCA_032353835.1 Enteromius viviparus | reverse complement strand
GATTAATCTAGATTAATTTGAAAATTAATCTAGATTAATCTAGATTAAAAAAATTAATCTATGCCCACCCCTACTTTATATTCTTTAGCATTAATCATAGCTGATTGTGTATATACCTATGCTGTGATTAAAGGGTGTTGCCTTTAAACAGCTGCTGTCATTTTTTTTTCCAATTCTAACTTAAATTATACACATTTTAGTGTTCTTTTACAAGTGTAATGACAAATGTATGATAGACCACAACCGGATTAAAAATGTGACCTTAGTTTCAGGCTGTGTTTTATTTGCTTTGTCTTCTTTGGGGGTTGCACATCTGCTCCTCTGAGACAAAGTTGCAGACTTCCTCCTTTGGTAAAAGGCATTCGTGTCAAGACCCCTTTGGAGGAAACATGCCCCTGCTTCAGAGAATGTCACCTCTAATCTCACTTTAGTCCACCACCATGCGCATCTTTTCAGAGGCCTTTATTCACATATGAGTGGCTTTTGAAACCTCAAAGAGATAAACACCGCCTTTGGGGGAAAAAACTATTGTGATGGTTTTACCAGAAACAAGAGGATGTGTCGAAAATACGTGGGTTTTTAAAATGTTTGTCTGCTCAATTGCAGAGTGTGTCCTTACTGCATTTCTTGTTAATATTGTACTTGGGAAATGTCTTGCAGTTCTCATCAACTCTGTTTCAAAAAGCATTTTGTGGAAAATAAGAAGTCAAGCATTAGCTGTAATGTTTGCTTACAGTGAAATATGGAAACATGTAAGTAGTGAAAGGTTTTGGTTTTATCTGCGTAGGAAACTAGTTCTGATGTCAGGTGTATTGCAGTTTTGTTCCTTGGTTTAAAAAAAAAAAACATTAACCAAAATATGAAAACCATGATAACATTTCCCACAAGTTCCAAACCATATTTCAAACTAATTTACAGCAGGTGTTTTTGTTAAGCATTATAGAAAAAAAACCCACAGTGTCACCACTTAACTGGTTCTCACCAGGTAAACAACATCAAAAGTTCAAAAGTTTCTCAATGTTCCTATGGCCTCATGGGCCTCTCGTGGTTGTTAGTCAGTATGACTGAATACAACCTCAAATGAAGTCAAGTCACCTTTATATAGCGCTTTTAACAACAGGCTATAGATTGTGTCAAAGCACTGAACAGTATCAGATTGGAGAATAGAGTATCAGTAATGTATAATGACACAATTAAATTCTCAATTTTCAGTTAAAGGCATTTCATTATTGAATTCAGAGACGTCATTGTCTAGTTTTGTCTACTTCTGTTTAAATTAAGGCTAAATATATCTAGTGATCTCTAGAATTTCTATAGCCATACATAGCCTATCCGGTATATTTTTATATTTGTATATTAGATTTTTAGCTTTAGTATTTGTTTGTTTGTTTTATTTTGCTTTTACTTACTTAAATTTTTTTTTTTTACTGTATTAATTTCCCCAAAAATGACAATTAATCCCCATGTAGGCTATTTGTCTACAATTCCAGTTCGAGCGTTAAATCTTCAGGTGTGTAGTCTTGTCTCTATCCATAAGGCGGAGTTATCCACAGGTGTGTGTGTGTGTGTGTGTGGACAGGTAACCCTGAAGGTGTATGGGAGTTTAGTTCTAACCGATTTAGTAAGTTTAGCATAAGGAAGATTTAAAATCGAAACACACAGGTTACATTTTGATCGTGGTGCGCGTGCTTTGCCGAGAGCCGGAGTGAAATTCTACGCAGCGGTCGATCATATTTCAGATGGTTCAATCTCAGAAACGGACCTAATAGACTAAAGTCGACAGGATAAAAAGGACCGCGTGAACATGAAGAAAACATATTCCGGTGAGTACATGACAAGTTTCATGTCAACAACTGACGTGACATTTGCTAGGCTATATAAAACAGCAGTAGAGTGGATCTTATTATTATGTCAAAGTGAAAGCAAACTTGAAAAGTTATTTTGCGCTGTGTTATCATTTTCCTATTTTAAACAGGCATTTATACTTACACAATGTGTAGCCAATGCAAATCATCAGGGAAAAATATAAGCAATAACACTCAGGCCTAGTTATACGTTAATTATACGAATAATTGATAGCGACTTCCCAACATTTCAAATAACTCAAACGAGAATCTGTTTTGGGTTGTGTGCTCTGCATTTTCCATCAGGGTAAGATAGCGTATGACTGTTTTTGTAGAGTCTTGCGCAATTATTTAACCGAGGTGTTATTTTCTTAAGAATACCACTAGTTTAGCAATTTTTAATTAGGCCTATATCATCACTTCCAGGTTGTTATTCTGAACTTTTGACTTTGGTCAGATGTAAATCTATAATAAGATTAGGCTAAGTTTTGTCATGGTTTATCAACATGAACTGCCCAAACTGCCCACAGTGGTGCAAGCATCACCCTGTTGTTATGGTTACTTCCTCTGACAAAAGGTATTGCATTTTGGGGTCTTTTTTAGTAATTTAATATGCTCACTGACTAAACCTGTAAGCTACCCTAATGCAATCATTTACAGTAACATTTGACACCCCGCCCCTCCCCAATTGAAAAAAAAGAAAGCATAAGACCCCCATCTTTGAGGGCTGTCTGACATTACCACATCAACCCTATTCACATTTAGTTTTAATGTATTCGCATTGTAATAATCATATTTTTTCCCCCCTGCAATAATTGCTTTTCCTGAAGTTGAACACAACTAATCAGAATCAGTGACGTTTAAAGAAGTCACTTTTGATGAGACCCTAGAAGAAAAAAGCCCCCGAAGAAAACTTTTGCGCATCCATTTTCACTGGACATCCTAGACCTTTAGGCATCATGTATTACAGAGAACATTCAATTCTTGTCCCCACAACTTTACCCACATTATTTCCTCTTCGTTGTGCAACGGAGCCTGCGGCGCAACATAGAGGCCTTCCATTGAGAACCGCCGTATGTTTCTTCCCTATAATCTGGACGCATAAGCCGAACTCTCTGTGTACACAATGATTTGGCAGGAATGTAATGTTTCCTCAGGCCTGCCAAAGTCATTGTCACAGCACACCCAGCTCCTAGTACACACATGTTGGATCATGCAATCAGTCCTTTTTCTCTTTCCTTCTCTGGCAGCACACAGCGTATGTGATCTCATTCAGAGAATATCCCTCTAGTACAACCTTGGCCTCCGCTGCAAGTACAATGGTGCTTAAAGGGATAGTTCACCCAAAAATGTAAATTCTGTCATCATTTACTCAGCGCCGTGTCACTCCAAACCTGTTGTTTTGCCCATAGAAGGAAAGTTAATGAAGTTGAAACAAAAAAAAACAGTGATCATATTATCATATTATTGGTTTTGCAGAGGAAAGCCGTGCAGATCCAGAATGGCATGATTATGATTTTCACTGAGTGAACTATTATTTACGCATTTCAGAGGATACACATCACTGTGGATTGCATGCATGTGTGCTTTGTCGTGAAACACACCCTGAGCACTTGAGGTAAATCAGTAACTCACAATGAGAAGCAATCAAACATCAGCACAATAAGACTCTGCTAGACATGTTCACGCATAGACGGTGTAAATCACACAGATCGTTTATTAATCATGACACACTGTCAGCTCTTTCTGCAACAGTTTAATGCTTGGATGAACTTCTGATTCCTGAACCGTTATGAGTCATTTTGCGCCTCCATGTTGTTTACTGGGCACAAGTTTATCTGTGAGAAACACATTTCTACACGTTGGATTGCATGTTGCACTGTCCATGTGGAGTTCTATAAGAATTAATGCTAATAAATGTCTCCCATGTCTCATCTGGAAGTGAATCATTTCGAGCGGATGAATGAATCTCTTTGTTAATCCTTTATTTTGGATCCATGCCCAACAGAGCTTACTGAGGCAATAGAGACTCTGCACTATAGCACATTTTTTATCAGTATCTGGCTCCTTTTCCTTCACTGCCTCCCTCCCCTTTCCTGACCTGCCCTGTCATCACAGTGGAGCTGACAGGTGAGTCAGCGGCAACACAAATCTCCTGTGAAATTAACCCAGGCCGAGAGTTCTTTGAGATTCCTCTTTACTTCAGAGGCATGTCGACTTGGAGGGCTGATCATAGTCATTTTCAGTACCATGTCACACATTTCTGCTAAAACATCTCCTCTGACGGCACTCCACTTGACACTGAAGTTGACAGATGGTTTGGTGTTTTCCTGCCTCCTCCAAGTCTCCCTGCTTTTGTCTTCATCACTCAAGACTGTTAGTTTAGTGATTACCGAATACGGACAGAGGAATGTCATGGATTGATATGGGCACTTCGTCTCACGGGGTGTGTACGGCTAAGAATCAGGTGAGGAGTTAAAGATTATCTACCAGCACTATCACGTCTTGCAAAGCTATGCATTTCTGCGTGCGTCATCACATTGAACTGCAAAAATAATGTGTGTTTTCAAACAAATTTCCCAAACACTCCCCTGTCTTTCATTGGTCAGCCAAATAATAGCCCCGCCCCAAACTCACACCATTGGTTGAGGGGGTGTTGCTATGTCAGGCTGGTCAGAGTGTTTTGATAGCGCCACAGATTTGGAGTGTTTACATTTTTCAGGGGAGTCAGCATACATTTTTTTACTTGTACAGTAGGTGTGGGTTGGATAAACATTTGAAGTCAGATAAACTGCCACATTTAAGATATAAAGATCAGATTAAACCTAACTGAAGACGCTCTTTTTAATCTGTGCTAAGCCACTTCTTTATTGATGTGTCTGGTTTATAGAGAAAACACTGAGTGCTATATTGAGTGCTAACCTTTTCTCTGAATGCAGGCTTCGTTAGACGCTATAGGTAAATAATGAGGAGAATAACAATGTGCAGTAAACGGTAAAACTGTTTGCACTCAAACCTGTGTGTTCATAATTAATATAAAGCAGTAGAATAACATGATAAGACCCACCAATTTTCAATATCAAGCAGCCAAATAAACTGTTTTGTACAGCTAAAAATAGCTGGACACGGATGATTTCTGTAAACCAATGTTGACATTTGAAATCACCAAATCAAACACGCCCCTACCCCAAAATGGTCTTGCCCCACTCAAACGTAGCTTTAGCAACCCAGGCAATGATTGTTTCTGTGAAACAATGCACAAGCAATGCTGCACTGTCTACACCATAGATATATGTAGATGCCTCCTTGGCAACTATGGGCCACGATACGTAAACCGGCCTTGTAGTTGTCTTACTTGATGTCATTCACCATAGTAATCACTGAAAGACATGTCTATGGTCTACCCGGGACGCGTGTGTCACAACATAGTACTATAGTCATTATAATCAGTGATGCTGTCTACACTGGATGCAAGCGGCACAGCAAATCTCTGCCAGAAAACTACAGTGGGCCATGTCTGGTGTAAACACTCACCTATGGAGAAGAACCAAAGCAATCTCGGCGTCTGATCGCAGGCCTTCCGCTCATTGAGTTCTCTCCAGTGTTGGAAAGCTGATCCGATATTTACACTGGTCCTACTTCTTTGCCTTATCATCCTGCAGACATTTTCCTCTGTTTTGTATCATTATGTCGCTCTGCTCGGCTGTACACTAAACACTCTCTCCTCCACATCATTAGTAGACACACCCCTTTCTGCTGATTGGCTACAAGTTTGTTTGGCCACTCGGCCCAGACTGTTTCCTAAAGCATTTTTGAAAAATTTAATTGCTTACCTTGCCTTTAATCTTTAATCTTTCATCTTTTTTTTAATCTTCCATATCATTAATGGTTGTCAAACAATGTGTAATGTTTGAAGCATGCGACCACAATAATAGTGATTTCAATTTTACCTCAGACCTTCCTTCACATAGCCTAGAATAAAACATAATTCACATAGAGAGGTTAGCTAGATAGTGCATAGAATCTTAGTATGTTTTATACCTGTATATAGGAGTAATGCAATATTTGGTAGCTGTGGTACCACAGTTATAACTAGTAATAAAATGTGTTGTATTTTATACCAATTCAATCCACCTTTATTTATAAGCACTTAATAAAAAACAGCAAGGGTAGCCGAAGTGCTGTACACAGCATAATAAGAATAGGTTACATAGGTTATACAATATTTTCGTTAAAAGACTCCAAATTTACTTGCTGATGAAGACTGATTTGAAACCAGCAGTAATAATTATATAATGACAGTTATGGAGACAATATGAAAAAAACAAAAATTGTTGTAAAATAATACAATTAAAAAAGTGGTGGGCCAGAGTGATGCAACTTACATTAGAGCGTATGCATTTAGCAATGCTGGCCTGTTGAGTCATGTCCCAATGCTCACAGACCCCTCATATTTACACAGAAAACAACTCAAATAATCTCACCCTTTCTTATCTCTGTAGTGTGTCAATAAAACAGAGGGCCATTTCAGGCAGTTCATAACAATTTTGTCAGCTTGTCAGTCACAGTCATGTATGAACTCACCCCGAAGGCAGTTTTTAATTTCATATATACAGTGTTACATGATATACACTGTATAACTGGTACGTTATTTCTGTCACTCAGCCTTTTATCGTCATTGTGTGAAAATTTCCTGTAACTTAGCCTGTGGCGTACTGAATGTCAACACTATTATGCCTATATCTGTAGACTTGCTGCATTTCGGTTTCGCAAGTCTTGACAAAAAAAAAATGTTGTCATATTTTTTTGGTTCATAAATGTAAGAAAACAACAGATCACAAACCAAAATACAGCCTGCATTTCTAACGCAAAATGAGCTCAAAGAGGTGGTGGAATACTGGAAAAGGTTAGGTGCTCTACGTGGTAAACCAAAACACTCAATATTGTCCTGGGGCTTGATTTATTTTGTCTGAACTGGCAGCGTTGTGCCGGAAACAGTACCAGGTCACTGTTCCTCCTAATCAGCCTAATTTTATCTGTTAGATTTGCATTACCATTACAACATTTGTGCGACTCATGCACTTAACAAGTGTCTGGTTGCAATAGATCATAGTTATTCTTTGTGTCTTAATGTTTTGGTACCAAAACGTTCAATAACATTAGATGTATTTCTCTGCAGGATGAGGTAACTGACTCAGAGTTTCACCACAGAGTTTCAGGAAAGAGAATCTGGCAGGGACTTGCTAGAAATGATGAATAAAGCGGCACATCTGAATGGTAACAAATTAGTGCTTTGTCACTTGTGAATCACACTAGTTGTTATGCTTGGAGAGACTGGCGGAGAGCTAGTTCGTTGTTTCCTATGTTAGCAGCAGACAGGAAATTAAAAGCCTTGATATCAGCAACATCTCTGACCTGTGAGGACGTGCATTCACACTGACACAGATAGAGTTATCTCAGTGATAAATTCTGAAGAAAACGTCTGACAGTAGTGTCACAGTGTTTTAGTTGTGAAAACTGTTATTAACAAATAATGTTTTTCTTAACTTCATTTATTGCTTCTGTGTGAATTCAAATGTTCTGTGATCTAAGGGTTTAGTGAAGTGTGTTGAGGTTTATGATGATTGTGTCCGGTTATGGGGGGGGTCTCTTGCTTGAAGAAGAACTGAACACATCAAAGCATTTTAATTGCTTCCTAATTCTAATGGGTAAAGAGTCTTGCAACTTGAAGGTTGTTGGTGTTCATGGTGTGTGTGTGTGTGTGAGAGTGAATTATGCATTATTCATAAATGCAGAGCACAAATTCCCAGTATATTGGACACAATACTTGGCCACGCTTCTTTTCACTATCACGTCTCACAAAGCTGTGCATTTCTGTGAAAATGTGCAAAATTTTGGAAAATTTGGAATTGAAATGTACACAATTATCATTAAAATAGAATTTAGAAAAATCTTAATTTTAAATTTGTAATTTGTATAATATTATGACAACTTACTCTTTTATTAAAACATACTTTTTTGTGAGTTGAGCCCATCTATAGAAAAACATAAGGCTTTTTTGATCTTTGTCCTTTATGTGATCACATTTACAGCAGCATCCACTGAGAACAGCATGGCCTACATTAGGGGACTACAGTTTGATCTTTACAGTTTGACCTTTAGAGTCATCTCTGTATTGCACTGTGGTGGGATTTAAACACTGTCACTTTGCAAAACTCCAAAATGAATCACTTTTCCTCCCTTCCTTAAGAGTTTTAGTGGCAGCACAGATATCAAACGACAGCAGCTTTTGATCTGTCTCTTTGTTTGTGACCCATCTGACTTGATTTTACAAACACATGCGCCACATAACTGAGTGGGCCGAGCTTCATTGCTCTGATGTCTGTTCCCAACACATCTGCTTTCCTCTAATCCACTTCTTCTGGACATAGTATCCTATACATATCCTTCCTCTTATAATCTGATCATTCTGAAAAGTGTTTGTGTTATGTCTTCTGTGTTGACAGGCATTGCGAGGTCCACCAGCGGCAGGCTGAGGAGGCCAGAGAGAGCAGAGGCAACAAGTCCTACTGGTACTGGTCCTGGTAAGTGTTCACATTCAAACGCAGGTTTTCTGTTGTTCATTATTGTGATACACAGATCAGTGGTAGAAGAAACCATGGACAAGACTATCCACAAAAAAAAAGGAAAAAATATGATGTCCAGACTAAATTAGATACAGCAAGAATTAACATGGTTTGATTTGTGTTGTGAATTATTGCCAGATAAAAGACATTTGAAAACCATGTTGTTCATTTTATAAGTTAAAGTAAATATTTTAAATATTATTGGCATTAATACAACTATTATCTTTACTATTATTAACAACAACAACAATAATCATTAGTATTTAGATTATTTCTATTAGGGCTCATAAAACCTAAGTATGAATTGCTAAAAGCATTTGCCGCATCACACATTAGGCTCTGAATTATGATTGACTTTGCTTGGACATTGTTTGTCAGGGCTGTTTATGGAGTACTTGAAGATACACATACAGTTAATGGAAAGAGGCATTTAGTTTCACGTTCATAATCCTGTTTCCTGCTAAACATTAAATATACACGAAATGAAATAAATAAATAAATAAATGCTTTCAATTTTAGTTTAATGGTAGCTTGAGACACTTTGAGTATCAACTCTGCCACTCTGACTCCTGAAAAGTCCATCGTTGTGTATGATTCTTGAACAAAAAACAATCATATTACCAATGTTAAGTTGTTTTTAAACAACTGTACAATGAAACATTTTGGTATCGTGCTTGTTTGCCAATTGATGTCCAGTGAAATATGAACGTATGGAACTAGTAGAGAACGTCACACTGGTTAAAGATAAATAGACCCAAATGTGTGTTTTTGTAAAGACTAATTGAGTTTTTTAAATGTGTGTTCATGTGTCTTGGGGGACAATGGTTAGAACAGCTGTCTAATCGAGTTGTTTTCCGTGTAAGTAGGTTAAATATATCTAGAGAGAGAGAAAAACCACAAAGAGCAGCACAGTTGTTGTGCATCTGTTGGTGCATTTTTGGAAGCGTTCTCTCTCGCAGTGGACAAAGCAAATGACTTATGTTTACATCTATGGAAGTGTATCTTTCGCATGTGTGGTTGCATGAGCATTCACACCTTGTGTGTGTTGATACCACACCACTGAAACATCCTCTCACAGTTGGAAGCTCGGTCTGCTTTTGCACTGTCAGCACGTCTGCATATGAGAGCTGCATGAAGATGCAGAGATCTGCTTGATAAACACAAACATAGCACACACATAAACACATGTTCTCAAATGACGTACATAGGAGAAAGAATGCTAATTAAAGCTAATGTTTGTTTGTGCGCCAGGCGGTCTCACATTTAAAACCCCAGGTTGGCGCTTACATAAACCGATTTCCTCACACTGTGTGTGTGTTTGTGTTTGTGGGGTTATAGGTAGGATATGAGTATATGAGCATGTGCATGTATGTGGTGTGTTTATGTCATCAGACATAACATAAAACAACATAAAAAAGATTATTTGTTCCTCAATATATGTTCGATTGCATAAAATATTGAAATTCACAATATGTACTGTATACCATATATATATATATAAACAAGTTATATGTATTACTAAATGAGCCTCTGGACCACAAAGTCAGTCAGAAGTTGCACAGGTAAATTTGTAGCAATAGCCCAAAATACATTTTGATTTTCTTTTATGCCAGAAAACATTAGCATATAAAGATCATATTCCATGAAGATATTTAGTTAATTTCCTACCTGCCAGCAGTTATGGACTCTTTTATTGTTTATTTGATTTATTTTCTGTTCCTGTTGTCATTAGTTCATTATCTTGTTCAGTTAATTATCAGTTTACCTCCTGCACCTCATTAGTTGGCTCATTTAAACTCACTTCTTTGTTCAATGCGCTGTTGGTTAGTGTTAATGTTACTGCTGTTATGAGCTTGTCTTCATCAACTTTTAAATATTAAATATTGAAAAGATCATCTTTGTCTTTGCATGCCTTACCTTAGCCTATGCAACACTACTATACATTTATCAAAACTTGATAAATTTGATAACTTTGTTTAGTAACATGCATCGCTAAAAACTTAATTTGGACAACTTTGAAGACATTTTTCTCAATATTATGATGTTTTTGCACCCTTAGATTCCAGATTCTCTGCCTACCCTAACAAACCAAACATCAGTGAAAAGCTTATTAATTCAGATTTGAGATAATATATGAATCTCAATGAAAACAAAAAAGACTCTTATGATTGGTTTTGTAGTTTAGGACCAAATGTAATAATTATATATTGTAATATAAAATGTTTTATTAGTACTTATTAAGCATATAGGCTATTCTGCATGACCCTATTCTACATCCCTAATCATAAACATAACAACAGCCTAAATAATTATTAATAAGCATCAAATTGCGAATTTATTGAGGCAAGAGGTTTATTATTTATTTACATATTTGGCCTTGGAAGAAATTTGTGATGGCCTCAGGCATGTGGCTCCATTTACAGTTTTAGGAATATGTATCGTTTGGATTGCCTTCTGCTCACTGAGTTGCTGTAGAAAATGTCAACATGTTCTGTCTTAATGTTATGCACTAAACAAATATGACATGTTGTTGGTTAAAAAGTACATCCTGGCATCTGTTAGTCGAAACAGAGTCTGAATGACTGCTTAAAACAAGAGATATTCAGCTAATATGTGTGTGTGTGTGTGTGTGTGTGTGTGTGTGTAAGATGCCAGAAGTCCTTGAAGCTGTGTTTTAAGCACTCCGTGTTAAATATCTTTGGCTACTCCAGTGTTATGCTATAAGAGCTACACTTTGGGATCATCTGTCTGCCTGTCATGCTTAACCGCGATCACATGCAAAGATTTTGTTCACATAATATGTTTACCATGTATATTTAGCATGTATATATAAATACAAACACTTGCATGTATGTATTTAAGAAAAATATGTAATGTGTATATTTAAAATATACTTATATATATATAAATTATATGAATATAAATATATGCATGTAAGTAAATATTTTCAAAATATAAGCTGTATGTGTGTACTATTATATGTACAGAATATACACAATATACACAGTGTACATCTATATATTACAGAGCCTTTTTTTGGATTTGATTAATCATGATTAATCGATTGACAGCACTAATATGTATATATATTACAGCCTTTGAGATTTAATGTTCAGACCACCTGCTGTTTCATATACCAGTCAGTGCTGAATTTTACTCACATTTGGGGCTGGCCAGAAGTGTTTATTTTGTAATTGTTTAAGACCATTTCACAATTCACGTGGATAACTCTTAGGACGAAAAATACAGAAATCTGTATTAATACAGAAAAATCCCCGAAAAATATGGCCAGCAAATGTATTTTATTTTAAAATTCATGCTTTAAATTCTGCATTTGACATCCATTGAATTGTAGTGTATTAGGATTGAAGGAAATGTACTGGTCGTTTTCTTCCAGGGGATTATCTCATTTTTTTTCTCGATGAATTCTTCCCATCCCTGATTATTTTTTACCAAATACTTGCAATTATTTAACAATCAACTTTCAATTATTTATGATCAAGCCCAGTGATCACTTGAGCCTACATTTCTGAGGATTTTAAACAGCATTGTTGAATTTTCAGCTCTTCTGAGTGAAAATGCTGCTAGCAAAGCCTGTAACTACAGTAAGACTGTGACTCTCCCTCTCTTTGAGCTCTATGAAGTGTCATGTGTTTGGGAATTTAAGGCTGTGAGTCTGGCACTGAGTGTAGAACTATGAAGTCTCTCATAGAGGCAGTATTGTTCCTGTGTTAAGGGAGAGAATGCTTTACAAATCACTACTTATCACTACTAAACCTGTCAATTATTATCAATTTTAATGACTTTATTTTATGCTTTTTTTATGGTTATTGACTTCATGCTTTATTTTCTGTATTAAATACGGTATACTTAACCCACTATGCAAATCATTTATAAATATCTAATTTAATTTGAGCTCATATACAATTTTTGCTATACATTTCTGCCTGATCTGGGCCAGTTTACTTCTTCTACACACGTATTTAGGCTCGTCTCCCAGCTGTCTGCTCGCCAGACGACCCTGCAACCCCCCAGAAGAAAAAGCCAAAGGTCAGTCCCGCTTCCTGAGCAAAGATCATCCACAGCCCAAATGCTTTCAGACAGGGGTCTGCATTTGCTCTCGTTGAGCAACACAAAGGAAAACTCTGGCTTGTGTGTCTTGGCCATACTTGAAATTAGGAGCGGCAAGCACCGTATGAAAATGTTTGTCTACGGTCTGAGTCAGTGTTCAGATGTTTGTTTTCGATCACAGGGGTGTGGTGTCGGTCATGTCTGTCTCCTCGGCCCTTTCTCTCGTGACTCAGAGCCCTGAAGAAAATCAGAGGGCAGTCCAGGATTCCTCAAGCTGCCGAGAGGAGATATTTTGGGAAGAAACGCTCATATCACATGGCCTTGGGTTTCCATCTCGCACACAATGCTGCCTCAGTGTCAGAGGACGGAGAGAGAGAGGCTTTGAGACAGACGGACGCAAAACGAGAGGACAATAAAAGCAAAAGAGCAAGAACACTCCATATGATCAGCACATGGGCATGCCGTAATTCTGCATCCGCTCATTATTACGGCACACGGAAGACATTAAATCAAGAAGATTGGGGTAGAGTTAAAGAGAGACGAGGAGAGAGCGAGTGAGAGAGAGAGAGGGAGGGAAAAGCTGAAGGAGAGCGAGGGAAGGCAAACAAGGAGGAGAAAGTGTTGGCGGCTGGGAGAGAAAGAGGAAGTCCAACTAAAAAGGTTGGAAGAGAGACAGGCTACATGTGGCAGAGGAGGGTGTGCGCTTAGCCATGGAGGGGGACAAAATCGCAGGTAAGAGACCGGCGCACCAACCATCGGGACACTTTTAAATGCTGAAGTCTGTTTTGCGCTCTTCTAACTTGCTCTGTGAGATTTCAGTGGCAGTGTTTTTTTCTTTAGCTGGGATCTGCGATGCATCTTCACATTTCTTTGTGGCTTAAATTGAATTCGTTTAGCTTCTTTTATGAGGTTTCCACAGAGCAGAGCATTTACGCTGTACTACTTTTGTCCCTGGTGCTGCAGAGTAGCGTGCGTTTGTAAGATTTTCCGTTGACAGGGCTGGATTTTCCATAGGCTTTTACTGGAAGAGGGAACCCGCTCATCAGGCTGAGACAACAGCCAATAAATAGAGCTGTGTGTATGGAAGAAATGGTCTGTATCAGTGCTGTGGTGTGCTCTGCACTGTCAGCACACAGGCTTTTTGTAAATGTGTCAGGGACTCGGAGAGCTTCTGCAAGCCAGAAAATAACAGTGCTGTGCTTCAGCTTTACAGAAAAAAAGAAGTTAATACACTACAAATAATACGAGCCTTTATCCTTTATCTGAGTTGACACACCTGGTGCTCTGACAGAGAGCCGGTTCCAGGATAAATACATGAGGAATGACCCTTATGATCGCCATGATCTCACAGCACTAGGTCCCAGATCACTTAGCCTTCGGTCCAGGTGGGTCTATAATGGATTTTGCAGGAAACAAGGAAAAGCAACTAGTTGGCATGATCTTATTGGAAATGAGGTATTTGAAAGTTAAATGTGGTTTTAGGACATATATATATATTGAAGATAATGTTTAATGTATGAAATGCATCTAATTTAAACTCAAAATGTATTCATTTTAGCAGACGTTTTTATCAAACGTGACTCATAATAACTAGGCTAATACCACAGAGCCAACAAAATTGCATAGTGCATAATGCCAGGTTTATTAGAAAGATAGACAAGGAAAAATGCTAGAGAAAAGAGCAGAAATGTAAAGATGAGAATTGTGTGTGTAAGTTTCTTTGTTTAAGGTTGTGGAGTGGTTAAGGGCCTGCTGTTGTTAGGCTGGTCATTTGACCAGAGAGGGTGAAGGTTTTGACTAAGTGAATTGCTGTGAAGGAATTTGACAAATTTAGAGACATGCCAATTTTACGACTCCTTTTAGGTTGATAGGAAGCTGAGTTAGGCTGATGTGTATTTGAGCCATGACATTAAAAGGCATTCAAAAGCCATCACTTTAGCTTAACAAATGTGCCAAATTTTGAAGGATAAAACTAACTGAATCACAACTTAATCATTTCATTTTTATCTTATTTGGCTGTTTTTGCTTTTGCTTGCCAGAAACAATACTGTAAGTGTAAATCTATATAATACTGTGAAGTTTTATATTTGGGATTTTAAGATTTAGGGGTATGGCTCAAATATCATTGTAGTGCAGTATAGCAGGGTTTTGTGGTGATTTTATACATTTCTAAATCGATTTTTAGATATATACTGTACTTTGATGTTTTATATTATGCCATTAAGTCCATATCTTGTATTGTAGTGTAAAACTGCACTACAAAAAACTGCTTTTCATATGTTTAAACATGCATTAATATCTACTAATGACAGGCTGGAAAAAGAACAGACATAACAGACAACTTTACAAAAATGATTCCTTGTATAAATGCATACATTTGTGTCACTTCCTCAAAAAGCATACAACATACTTTTACAACTCTTTGCTTGATTGTGCATCAGTTCAAAGAAAACAACAGACTGCATCACCGTTGGCCTTTGCGGCTTCCTTCCTTTTGTATTCTGAACAAGAACGATAATAGACAACTAACACCATAAAGAATGACAGGGTTCGCAGTTATTCATAAATCAAACAATGAAATATGACGATGTGACTGATTTTTTGGAGGGTTGGTGTCAGGTCTAATCTTGTCTGGAAACGGTAACTCTTGCTGTATTTTGACTCACTGAACATGATCTGTGTTGATCAACGTTGTTCTTTTACTCTCCCGCTTACCCGTGTTTCATCCTTTTTCAAGTATTTGCATGACGACTATAAACACTACTCAGTGATGACTCAAATGTGTCCCAGAATTTTACTTGTAAATTAATTATTCAGAAATAACCGCCCAAAACCGAAAACCACCTGTGTTTTTTTAGTCAGTGTCTGGCACATACATAAATTAAGACTAAACCTCGAATTTTAATAGACAGTGTTTTTACACTGGCAGTCCAATTTTTATTTTTAATGTTTCAGTTCTCGTTTGAACACGTAAACACAAGAAAATATGTCACTTATTTGTTACTTAGGTCGTCAAAATGTCAAAACTTAACCTACTGAAAATAAATAAGTTAGAGCATGATGACATCATATCCTGTTGACCTTATTCATTGATTTTGTGCGTGGAGTCACCGCACCTCTAGGGTAAACACCTCTCAGTACAGACAGGTGCTGACCCTGCATTTCAATAGAGTATATATAACATATGCTCATATTCTGAGGATATATAACTACATCAACTATACATTTTAATCCTATTATTTATTCTCTGATGAAGTTATAAGGGTGTTAAACCTTGTAGACTAACTATCTGTCAACAGGCAAAACAGGAAGGCATGTCAGCAGGGCCTCACGTGTATAAACCAACGTGTGCTATACAAAAAAATCCTTCACACAAGGTCAAAACAGGAAATAAATCGAAGTAACAAAAACCTTTCGCAGGACCCCTTCTGTGTGTGTGCATAAAGTAGAAAAAAATAAAGACAGCCTTCCTGTTTACGTACAACACCAGTATCTGATAAAAGTAGCATGCATGCATTTGAAAAGCTTTGATCGGGGTGTGAAGTGAACAGCTAAATACTTGGCCACTTTGTAGAATACGTGTGTGTGTGTGTGTGTGTGAGCGGACAATTTTGTGACAAATTAGGGATACATTTGTGTAACGACATGGGTATGACATAGGTATTACAAGGAGAAGGTGACTTTTTAGGATATTGACTCATGTCTAACAGAATGGAGTGTACTGAAAATCTGAAACAATATAAAAACCATTACGTCTATGAAGAGAACGTATGTGCGCATGTGTGTGAACTACATAATATAATAAATAAAAAGAGCAATTTCTTTACATGTAGTAAAGTAGATTTTGAGTGAAAGCTCTATAAATGTATTCATATAATTTACTTTCAATGCACTTTTCATCCCTATTTGGCACATCTGAATGATGATTCAGGCCAGATTTATGTGCCTTTCGAGAACAAAGTTTACAGGTCCTTGCACATTCTACTGCTCGTCTCACAGGCAAAGACACACTGGGAGAGTAAATCTGAGTCTGAGTCCCTTGGTGTTAGGGACCTTCTCCAGATGTTCTGTTGCTGGAGAGTGTAATGGGGTCCTGGGAGACACCAGAGCAGATAGCCTGACTGGTGATCTGAGGCAGTGTGTAAACATGCAGAGGCTCAGGGAGGAGGAGAAGGACACTGCAGTTATGCTTAGGTACTAAATTCACAGTTCTACAGACAATTCACACACATCTGGAGAACTAGCAACACAAATGTAAGGTAAATCACATGCTACTTACAGGTCCCACCTCAATGGAAGCCAATATTCAAGTAATTGTTTATGTTTTCCAGTGTGAGGGATCTCTCTCTCTGTGGTATGTCAGTGTGGAATGAGTTATGGCTTCTGACAGCATTTGTTTACAGAAGCCTCTTTCAGCCTGGTACTGCTCATGTGAGATCTCACCGTCTAAAGAAGGAATTATGCCAGGGTTAATTATTTCATATCAGTTTTAACATGCAAAAATTGGTGCTAGATTTGAGGCTTTCATACACCAGTGGGAATTTCCACAACCGTTTGAGTATATCGTGTGGGTTACAGCGACATCTACTGGTTATAGGCCTGCTGCATTTTAATTTTATGAATGAGCAATTTCTGTTTTTTTTTTGTAGCATACAGTGTATGGTGGTGTGTGAATGTTGTGTATGTCACAGATGATTTAGAAAAAGTAATTAGCTATATGCTACAGGCTGAGTATAAGACATTTCTTAAGACCTCGACACATCAACTTATCATACTGCCTTTATCTGATCAGTGATACAGTATGTATTACTTCAACTTAAAATTGCTGTTTTCTATTTGAATATATAATTTATTCCTGTGACAGCAAAGCTGAACTTTCAGCATCATTATTACAGTCTTCAATGATCCTTCAGAAATCACTGGACTGGACATATGCTGCTTAAGAAGTATTTTCATTATTATGAATGTTGAAAACAGTTTTGCTGTATAATACGTTTGTGGAAACAGTCATACATTTTCATACTTTGATGAATAGAAAAAACTGGAAAACAGCATTTAATCAAATAGTGGTTTATAAGATTATAAATGCATTTGCTGCAGTTAAGTGCCAAATAATGCTGATATAATGAATAATAAAAGTATTAATTGATATACAGTAATAAAATCTTGCTGTTATCAGAAACACATAGGTTACCTTAAATTTATCTTATAAAAATTACCCATACAGCAGTATATTGTTGTCAAACCAGGAATATAAAATGAACTACCCTGTTGAAAAAAAGCACATACTGTATGCTGGTTAGGTATGTTTTAGTGCTGGTTTGAACTGGTTTAAGCTGGTCCTTTGCTGGTTTATACTCCCTTCTGAGTAATTTTTCTGAAGAAGCAAGTTAGTTAGGATGTCTGGGTGTACAATATTCATTGTCTGACAATGTTAATCATAATTTATTCCTGAAACATTTCAGATCATTCCTATATTCCTCTGATGGCCTCTCTTCATCTCCTCCCTTGCCGGATTTGAGTGGTGTGTGTGTATATATGCGTTTACAAGTCTGTATACAGAAGGCCTGGTGTTTGCATTAGACATGCCTGAAGAGCTGTGAAATCTGCTGTATGATTAGTCGTATGCAGCTTGACTTTCCTGTTTTTGTAGGCTATGGCCCATGAAACTTCAGTCCTCAGTGCAACATGCCACAGTCCACAACAAACCAGTTACACAGCAGCACCATATCTACAGTTAGCAGATCAAATCTGTAAACAAAACCAGCTCTTCGACTGTAGCCAGAGCTGATAATGTCTGAATGAAATGAAAACGTGTTTAGAAGAAGGTGTGAGGAGAAACACGGCTCTGATGGAGTCCGAGATGTAGATAAGGTCACTGATTTATGGCACTCCATGGCCTCAGCCCGTCCTCCTCTCTGCTACGAGAAGCGCTGGTGGCCTCAGGCTCAAATTCAGGAAACTACTGGGGAAGCCGCAAGCGTAGACGTGCTCTCCTCGGGGATTGTGATGAAATATGTACTGCCGCTGCCCTCCACTTCTCGCACGGACCGAACTCTTCTGAACTTCTCCGCCCACGTCACCCAATCCACATGGGCTTAATCTAGAAATACTCACGTTATCTCATCTGCGATTGCAAAAGAGCCTAGTTTCGGCACGTTTGGGGGCGGCTTGGAAAGTAACATTTGAGCATTGACTCAAATAACTCTTGTTAGAGAGAGAGAGAGAGAAAGAGAGGGAGGAGAGAGGGAAGGAGTGAGAGAAAGAGAGCGAGTGGGGGTGGGGGGTTGTCATCGGTTTCTCATTCTGAAGTCTGCTGCTTTCAGAGCGCTGGAGGAAGTGGGAAAAACTCAGTTGGTCCTTTAAGAAAGTCGTGGGCTTGGATCTGGGGACCGCTCTGAACGCTTTCTCTTTTTTCCTCCCCCTGTTGCCTCCTAATTTGGGATTTGTTTGGGAGCTGGAGAGCACAAAGTCTGTGAGAGTTTCGCCTTGCTGGGAAAGGTTGCTTTGATCCCGCAGCTTCAAAATGTCTGATTCCAATGTCAATGCGCATTTGGAGGGAATTATCTCAGACTTTGAAGGTTTGTTTTCATTTCTTTTTATAGCATTCTTTGCGGTTTGTAAGGAAACAGTTGAGTTGTAAAGTACAAAACCTTCATCTGGATCATTTGAAATGGTTCTGTAACTTTTAAAGGCTCTCTTAAAATGCAAACAGTCAACTTCAATCAGTTATTGTCAATATCTTTATACTAGTATGTGTGTGTGTGTGTCCCTGTAGGCTCTGTATCTATAGCTGAGTGTGCTGTGCTTGTGTCATGCAGGTCATGTGGCCGTCTAGTGATCTGTGTGTGTATTTGTCCTACACAGTACGTGCTATTCTCTTTTCTGTGGGCTGCACACACAAACAGTCATGCATGACAGGAAACATCCTCACTGTGTTAAAACAAAAGCAGCTTTAACCTGCACACTGACCATCATACCTGGCTGCCGTCCGCTCCTCCTGCTCACCTCCTCGAGTGTCACGTCTGTGCTTGTGTCTTTTATTTTTCCATCGGTGTGCTCCTGACATTGATTTGCCCTATCATCCTCCCCTTCCCCCTTTCCTCTCTCTTTTGCTCTCTCAACACCTCTCATCCAGCTGCAAGAGACTCTGACAAACGCACACGCCTCTCATACACAAGACACATTCCCAATTGTTTGGCTTTTTTAGCGTCATCACTTCTCGGAATGCGTTTTGTGTCAAGTATTGGAAGGTTAAAGGACATGGAACGGCATGTGGGTCAGGGCAGGGCGGTCTTCATAAGTCAGCTTATGACCTGGCTCATCCAAACAAGAGGCTTTAGCTGCGCACCTGGATGCTTCTTCATGGATGTACACTTCGTCTACTTTGAGATACTTGAATGGATGAGAGAGAGGGACAGTCGAAAAAGAGCCAGACAGTTTGCTCTGGCTATGAGCTAAAACTTACAGACAAATGAAGGAGGAAATTCCACAGAGAGCGCAGAATTGTGTGGATGCCGAAAATGGCAGCTTTGCCAGACGTAGAGTTTCATCTCAATTTAGAAGTGCCTTTATGAACCTGAATGGAGACGTGCTTTTTGACAAAGCCAAACGCTTGACTAAACGGCAAAAGATCTGTTCCACGTTGCAGCATATTGTAACTAAGAACTCTTTACTTAGACAGGAAAAATTCTGGGCAATACTGATAAGCGAATTATTATTTTCATGATATGGGCGATAACAATAGCTAATATCAAAATTTTATACTTTTCATTTATAGGAATTAAATAAAGCATTAAAACTAAAATCCTTTATTTTTTTGTGTGTAATCTATGGGTGGAGTTATCCAAAATGGTATGAAAAAAATAATTGAAATAAAAAATTCAGCAGTCTTATGTAAATACAGTCAACTATATGCAGTTCTGCTTGGGGATGTATGTGCACTTTCTACTAAATACAGTGAAAACTTGCCAAATCAATAGATATTTTTTATTTTTTCCCAGTTTTTTGAGTAGCACGCAGCAAGTTGTCAGTGAACAATCTGTGGGCGGTCTCAGGCCGAGATTAAACTAATAGACACATTCAGTGTCATTCATAAGTAAACACTGGAGTGAGAATGCTTAGATAATCAAGACAGAAAGAAACCCATATGTTTATGGGTTTGTTTTCAGACTACAATAATTCTACACTAGCCAAGTATTTATGGGTCTCTAAATGGGTCCTGTTGGAGTGATCTGGATGACCTCAATTGGCACCTTTTGGTCATTTCATGGACACATGTCAACTATTACAGACTTGGACTCATTACATTGCTAACAAATGAGACATCAGGAGGGGAAAGGCACTCTCATCATACTGCCACCAAACCGCTTTCATGTTGTTGCATGTTAAGCTAAATGTTGTCTCTAAAGTCATCATCAAGCGTGGCTATTTGCAGAGCTTATAGGCAGGACTAACCACACTGTAAAGAGAAGTATGCACTTTATAGTGTGGTTCTGTGCAATGTTACCTCAGGCTGGGAAAAGCATCTCACAGCTGTATATTCACAAACTTCATTAGCCTTGCTTAATGGCTAGTAGATAAACAAGCAAATTCTAGGCGAACTTTCATATGAGGATATGGTAATCCTTTAATTATTGCTTTAAAAAACCTGTTTAGTCCAGTATGAATTTACCAGCAGGTCTGAAAAACTAACATAATTTCAAAACCTTGCTGGTGAAATTTGTCAGCCAGCATGCAACTTTTAATAAAGCTAGATGACTAGATGAATGTCTTCCTAGTTAAGAATCCTAGTGGAAAACCAGTACACAACATATTATATGCTATGTTAGCAATCCTAGTTTTCTCATCAGGTTAACACTCTCCTGCCAATGAATGAACACATCACTTACCCTATGCCGTTTTTACACTGTACACTGAGTAGGCTTGTGGTTGGGAACGGAGCAATAAATGACTTCCATTTATTTAGTGCTGGCCTCAGCACAAGGAAATGGACTTAATATATGAAGCTCATAACTTCTGAAATTCATAACTGTACATTTGAAGTGCAAACATACTGATATACTTCATGGAAATGTGCTATGTGCATGTGTTATATGGAACATGACTGTGAAGTTTATGGCCATCTGTAACAGAAAGAATATTAATAGTTCTTATTTTTGAAACTTTATGAATGTCCTCGGGCTTATCATA
Organism: Enteromius viviparus; assembly: GCA_032353835.1. Classification (NCBI taxonomy): domain Eukaryota; kingdom Metazoa; phylum Chordata; class Actinopteri; order Cypriniformes; family Cyprinidae; genus Enteromius; species Enteromius viviparus. The sequence goes on along the minus strand of JAUCNO010001658.1, from coordinate 29,010 downwards.
ATAAGCCTGAGCAGTTAACCGTTGCTAGGCTGTAGTATGTGGAGGTGTGACTGGTTTGAGTGTTAAGTGTTTAACTCTGAGACCGGTTATGATGCACTCACTGTCTCAAAAACATTGCACAATAATTTCAAGTAGATGTGTGGGTGTGTATGGGAGGGGTGACAGTCTGGTAGGGGAGTTAAAATAGAGTCAGAAAAAGTTAATAAAAACAGAAATAAAAGAGAGATGCATGAGAAAAAGAGGTTACTGATTACAGCTGTGTCACATGAATTTTCATACCGTTTTTCCCAGTCTTGTGATTATTTTTGCCTTTCTTAGAAATGGCCTTGAAAATAGATCTGCACACTTAACAGCACCTACTGTATTTAGGGTTGAATTAACAAATCAGCATGTAGTTTATTATCTGTTTGAGAATCCAATTTTGGTATCTGGCTTCAGCTAGTCAAACCTACTCATTAGTTGGTTGACCAGCCACCATTCTATTAAAAAAAGCTTTGCTGTTAAGAAACAAAATCTATTGAAGAACATGTGTTGCATGACATTCCAAACCTGTCCCACATACTTTTTTGTGGAACCTAAAAGAAGGTTTTTTTGAGAAATGTTTTAACCAAACGGTTCTTATGACCATTTACTTCCATTTTATGGACAGTAAAAACATTGAAACATTTATCAAAACACCTTTCTATGTTTAACAGAATATATAAAACAGCTTAAAGTATCTAATGTATCTGGGTATGTTTGGGTGGTAGGAGAAGCTGGTAGCTGATTTGTTGCTGCAAATAAATAGTTATAGACGCCTCATGTGACCGCTCCAAGCATGTAGAGGGCAATTTGAAACGGTCCACTTGACGTCATTCCCCATACTGTAGGTTTGCACAGATAATCGGCTGTTCAGGATTGTGGCATCTTTCGAATATTCAGCGATTGCTATGGTGAATAAAGTCAAGTCAAGACCGCTACAATATGGTGGATGGCTTACATACATTACATACATACACGTATATACATCTATGGTTAGACCATCTACCCTGTAACAATATACAGCTGCTAGCTAGGATGCATTTCCCAAAAACAGCTATGGTCGCAAATTACTAATAGAGTCCAATGGCGCTTGTGGCCATAGAGCTAACAATTATTTTGATTAACAAACCCCTAAACTGTATTTTCTTGGCAATCAAACTTGGTAAAATTGCTCTTCTGTTGCACCTCAAATACTGTATGTCCCACTGTAGACGCATCATGTTATAAACAAATTGCCCTGAAGCTTATCAGCCGTTACCCTGAGGCTAACCGTAAGCGAGTGGGACATGACATTTTGTGCCGTGTTGAATTTGACAGTAGACAGTACACACACATTAATTTCTCACCTGCACTGCCTCTGCATTGGACTTACCTCCACTGTGTATTGAGGTGAACCTCTACCTGTAGTTTAGCTCTGGACACTAAGTGATGAGAAGTCATGCATGCTTATCAGTGCGTGTGTGTGTGTGTGTGTGTATGAGCACAGGGCTGTGTGAGACCAAATGCATCTGTGTGAGTTTGTATGTATGTGTTTACTCAAAGCTGCAGCTGTGTGTACTGTGGGAGAGAGAGAGAGAGAGAGAGAGAGAGGGCTCTTATATGTTTTCGTGCGGCCCGGTTCCACCACAGCCTGAGGCTCCTCCCAAAACTCTCGCTGATCAGGAAGGCCAAACATATCATTACAGCAGAATCACTCTGGTTGTATCCTGTTGTTTTTGTCGGCACGAACACCTCTGATTCTTCTGGCTGGGCAGATGTGACTGTGATAATTACGACAGATTGCTCTTGTCTGAGATTATAGGTAAACTGTTGAGAAACCATGATCATTTCTGGACAAAATAGCTATCAAACTACCCACTTTTATTTTTGTTAGAGGAGCTTGGTCAGGGAAGCATCACTATTGCAGTTGCTCATGCTTGGGTGTACAACTCAGTCAGCCAAACCCTATTGCCTGTAGCTTATTAGTATTCCTGAACAGCTTAAATAGTTGGTTCAGGTGTTTTTGATTAGGAATTGAAAATACAATTTTGGACATTGGACCCTCAAAGACCAGAGTAGGACAGAGAGAGGTTCAGATTCAGATACCACTAAAGCTCTGTCAGAAATACACATGGCCCATACTGAGATCAAGATTCTCATTAAGAGGTCATGTGCTTGTTTTGCACTGTATGGTTTTTATACTGTACTTTATAGAGTCCAAAAGCACAAAGCAATTGGACTACACAGCACAATCTGTCTGTAATCATCGACTTCCTGTCTGTGAATGAAAAGGTTGTTTAAGGACAAATGCTGAGAGATTAATCCTGTTGTATATCAATCTATTATGATTCATCTGTGCATGCTTTTATATTGCATACAGAGCCAAGTATATAAAAGAACAAGACAATGTCTCTTCCTGTTTAACACATAATCACAATCATTTTCTGTTGAGCCATCATCCCGCCCAAGGGATTTTATGTGTGTGCTGCTACAGTAGTAAGAGTTTTTTTGATTATGTTTTGTATAATCACAGAATGCATAATGTGCAGTTATTCAGTGCGTGCAGGATACCGTTTTTTTATTCCAGCCATACTTTGAATTGACAGGAAATGATATCATTAGGGCGCAGCTTAAAATAAACCTCCCTCTCCCTCTAAAGATGACTCGTGAGAAAAATGGTGATTCTCTCCTCTGGCTCATGAGAAAAAGCGAAGCAGTTCAAAATAAATGTATGTTCTAAGCCTGAATTGAGAGCATCACATATCCAATCATAACACCAGTGGTGTAAGGAGAAAAAAACATCACGCATCCACTCAGAAATGAAACAAATGCCTGACAGGCCTCTTTTTCTTATCCAAATGTACTGTACTGTAAATCAGGACCATCAGCTTCCATCCTTTTCTGCTAAAGAGAGGGCAGTTTTCCTGCATGTTAAAAGAAAATGGTTCTATGTGTGCTGTTATGATAAGCATTTCACTGAATAGCATGACTTATACTACGGGGCCGTTGAATGCTTGAATCTGATTGGCTGACGAACGTTCTGAGGTGTGCAATTATTTTCAAGGA
>JAUCNO010001658.1:0-25450 GCA_032353835.1 Enteromius viviparus | reverse complement strand
CCGCATCACCACCTCGGGTGTGCATTATTTTTCTAATAATTCAACGGCTCGTCGTCAATTATTCCTTACATATAATGCAGATGTACATAAATAACACCTGTATGACACAGTGGACCTAGCCTACTGAAAATCCTGAATCACCACCTGCTCTTAAATTAAAAGCTCATCTATATTAAAAGATATTTTGATGCATCTGTTCAAAATGAAGGCAAGAAGGGTCCCCCTGTAATTATACAAAATAATAATAAAAAAAAAACATTTATAATTTCCATTGATATTTTTCAAGCTTAATATTAAGTATTTTGTTTATATATTGATTTATTTTAGATTTCTTTATTTTTTATGAATAGAAATAGCCACGTTCAGCCTATAGACTTTTAATTTTCCTATTTTGTCCCACAGCTGGATGCATATCTGATCTCAGTAATTGTTTATTTCTCATAAGTATGGCTGCCAATAAAACTTCAAACACTGATCCTCTCCCACACTGAACTAAGATCCAGCTGTGAATTGGATGCCTTGAAGTTTGTATGACAAAAAGGCAAGTTTTGCAAATGCCCTTTGCATCCATCCAGCATTTACTGGCTCCACGGAAAGAACATTTACTAAAATATGATTTCAGGGTAGTTTCAGAGAGATGCCAACAAAAGGTTCCAGTAAGTAGATTATACTGTTTTATCTTGTTAATGTGCCATGGGCATCCATGCCAAATTATACTAGGTCAGTTATGAAATAGTTGCTGAGCTTCAAAACCATGTGCTAAAATAAGCCACTTGGAAAATACTTAACTTACACACGTCCAGTATTTTGCCAGCACCATCTTAAAAATGATGGGATGTTATTAACAAACAGCAGTGCCAAGAGCCCAAGCCGTTCTACAACAGAGAGAGAAGAGAGGGATGTGCGGTTTAATGTTTGGACAGACCAACTGGATGGAATAGCAACCACCTGCTCAGAACTTAAAGGCATAGCACTTCTGTTGGCCATTAATATGACTGCTGTGTCTGTGCATGACTCAAATGTCTAGAAATTTCCTGGGGATTAGTACAGACAAATGTCCTGAGTGACCAAGCATGCCGTTGTGTTTCTTTCTGTTGAGCGCCACGTTGCAGTTAATTGAAAAATCTAATCTTAGACTGTCTGGCTCCATTTTCAGAACCTCATCAATGTTTGCGCTCTAGCTATAGATTACAAACTTTTTTGGCTTGAAGCAATGCCAGCAGTCTAAATCTCTGTACTAGGGTCAGAAATGAACCAGGGCTCAGGACAAAAATGCTAAAAAAATAAAATAAAAAAAAGTGCACCCAATGCATCATATGTAACTGGCTAACAGATAGACAGTTATATAGATAACTTATCTATTAAATAACAATTTGTCCATTTCACCTTCTGTTAATCTGACACTTAACAAAATGCCATAAAAACATAAATCTGTTTCGTATTGTTGCGCTGTCATAAGTTACTTAAAGGTTTACATTTGGCAAAATATGGTTAAAGTAACGTAACGTAACTTCCGTCAGTCAAATAGGTTCAGTTCAGTTCAAATCTCCTTCAGCTCGTTCTTTGTTCAGTTCAGCACGTTTGAATGAGGCCGTTCTCGGTTTAATGAGCCAGCATACGAATTAAAATCTACCATCACCGCGAGTTAGCCATGTTCAGTAGAGACAGTTCCTGTTTAATGATAATTTGCTCTCGCTCGGACCGATTGTAGAAATCGTTTGTGAAGCAGTTCAGCCGAATCATTGAAAAGATTCGACTCAGTTGAACGAACCGGACTTGTGTAAACCCCATTGGGCTCGAGTCCGACTGACGGCGGTATTCAATCAGGCGTGAGCTCTCAAGCTGCAGCTATGTTTACGAAACATTTGAAGCGCGTGAGATCAGGTATTTAAAAAAATATATAAAACCAAAAATTGTTCTTAAGTTACTTCAAACAGACAGCTAGTTAGCGCGTTAGAAAAGGTTAAACATCTTTAAATTTTCTGTACCAGTGCTTTCAGAGAAACAAATTCCGTTTTGTTGCTGTCGGTCCGGCCTTTTATTTTTTTAATTGTTTAACTTATATTGTTGCTTAGACGACCTAATTTAAAAATCAAGTTATGTCAATTAAGTTATGTTTTAATATGAATGTATGTATTTAGCCATTTTTAGAAGTTTGTCTGTTTGGCTGATTTTTTTTATATTTGTTTACAGCACTTAAGAGGTCATTTGAAGTGGAGGAGGACACATCCACAAACCCATCCCATCTTTCCCGTAGAACAACCAATCCTCTGCGCTCATCCACCTCTTCTGCAAGCAGTCGTTTCCACGACATGAGATCGCTCAACTCCGAGTCCTCCTCCAGGCACACTTCAGATTCCTCCTCCAACCAGCGCTCTCCAAAGTCCAGCCTGAGGCGTGTAGAGTTAATGGGGGGCCGTGTCCCAGAGACTACGTCGCGCAGGACGGAGATCTCCATCGACATCTCCTCCAAGCAGGTGGACAGCTCACCCAGTCCCGGTATTGCCCGCTTCGGCTTGAAGAGACCAGAGGTCTCGCTCCAGAGTAAAGCCACAGACGGGCCTCTTCACAGAAGGGCTGAGGGTAACCACAGCAGACCCCAGGACCCTCCAACACCCCCTAGGAGAGCTGACCCACCAGTATCTGTGACCCGGATCCCTGAGCTGTCTCAGAGGCGAGCAGAGCCTCCCAGCCCTCTTGAGATCTCGGCTCCAACTAGACGGGCTGAGATGCACATTAACAGACAGCTGGACACAACGTCTCCTGCAAGGGAGTCAGAGAACAGCTTCACCTCCGCAGCCAGCATCACTCCTACCTTCAATGAATACAAAACCCCTCCGTCAGTACATGAAGCCCCCTTAAGGCCTCTGGAGAGTAAGTCACGTGCTTTTTCATTGCTAAATGTTTGTCTGGCTAGATGCCTGCATGATCTGGATCTGATATTTACACTGTGACGTGCCCTTGGAGCATCTGCTGATGGTTTATATTCAGTAGAGTTTATAAACCTGAGAAAAAGTGTGAGCGTTTTCACCAATTTTTCTAGTTAAATACAGTTTTTTTTAAAGCAAATGATCTCATCAGCATTGCAATTTAAGTAATTAGGAATTTTCAAAACCACAATAACAATTAGACAGCATTTCGCTAAGTGTGTTTTTGAACCGGTATCTTGGCTGGTGTAGGACTCGCCTGATTTTCATATTCTTCTGTGCTGTTTTCAGTTTAAAGTTGTGACGAAAATTAATATTTTTAAAAGCCCTTTATCTCTGAATCATGTTTTATTAGATTGTGCTTGTTTTATCCTGTAAAGAAACTTTTTACAGTTTTACAGTTTTTAAAATTTTTACAGTTTTAAAATAAATGTAAAAAAAAACCCTAATATATTCTATTAGAAATTTTTCTCACCATAAAAGTATCTATAGAAGCTGACATGGCATTAAACACAAACAAATTAATTTTGTCATATTTACTTCTCAATGAGAACATTTCTTTTTACCTTAGGGGCATTAACTTTATATATAGGCTAGTAATTTTTTTCAAACCTTATTAAACCTTAACACAGACTGTTTGATACAGCTCAGTTTAAGATATACGATATATGAATGAAATATGATGAAATAATATATATCCTAAATGATCTATGATTATTTTGAAATATACTTGTAGGTGGTGGCAAGAACCTGTCTTATCAAGTCAGTCATTTAATGATTTTTTTGATGCATAATGGTTCTGCTCTGCTTTATTTTGAACAATTTTTGGTGGCCTTTTTTAATATGCTAAAACAGACACTGAAAGCATAAACTATCAGGTTTTTCATAAGCGAATGACATAATGTCATCAACTTACACGTCATTAAAATGACAATTATGATGTTATTGTTGAAAATGCAAATCCTACATCCCTGTTTCCAGGTTCAAGGTAGATTTAAAATGACAGATCTTTCCATTGTCAACAAAGACCTTTGAACCCCACTTTATACATATTCATTTAGTCTGAAATTGAGGTTCGCTGAAGCTTTGTGTTTTGAGAAGCAGGCGCCCATGAGAACGTCTTCTTCCTAAGCACACTTCAGGTTGAGTAGTGATCAAATCGCACAGAATCCAGCATATGGTAATGAGAAAAACAGAACCTCCTCATAGGAAAGAATGTTGGAGCTGTGTCACCGAGTGAGGTCAACAGATCTGATGCATTGTTTTAGCACTGAATCAAAACTGAGATTACCAGGATTCCTTTCAGTCAGTCATACAAATATAAAAATTTTCTTTATAGCCCCATGTCTCTCAACTCAGATAGACAGTGTGTCATGCTGTTTATGTGATTAAAATGTATTCAAAAGTTGCTGTTTTAAGGTTGAACGCAGCCCAAGCAATGGCTATTCTTGCGCTGGTACTGAAAAGGCCTGTTTTTGGGACAATATTAGTTCAGAGTGTAACACTGGCTCAGAAACCGTATTCCAAAGTCATGACTAAAAACTGTGCATTGAGCCAATCGGAGAAGAACAGTGAACTTTTAAAGCGCCAAATAAAGAAACATTTATGCAAGTCTAGGACATGCACACAGTAGTTTTTCCCAACCTTCTGCTCTCATGCTCTCTCTCTCTTTAGCTTTACACATTACTCTCAAGATTATAAGGATAGTTCACCCAAAAAGAAATCTGTCATCATTTACTCACCTTCATGTCATTCCAAACTAATAAGACTTTTATTCATCTTTGAAACCGTAGATTAATCCAAATCTGCCTCTAATCACATATAAACATTACCATTGGAAGCTCATCCTCAAAACTCTGCTTCATGCATCAAACAAGCATGATTGACCTTTTAGTGTGAATGCATTGAAGTTTTGATTACTTGGCCTTAAAACGAAGCAACAAATCTCTCCGTTGTTTTTTGAAGACAAATGAGAGTCAAAGATTTGGGACGATATGCGGGCGAGTAAATGATGACAGATTTAATTTTTGAACTGTACCTTGCTATTTCTGGTGCTCATGTTTTCTATTTGATATCAAGGCCTTCCTTTGCTAAGCGTCTGATTCTTATTTGTGTTATTGGTCCAAGCTGTCCCCCTCCAGATTCCACATTTGCCTATAAAAGATAGATAAGTCTCTGACTTATCAGTGAGATTGTGAGAACACTGTCTAAAAGTGGCTTGTTGGTTTGCGACACATGCGTTCAGCCGGTGGGTGTGTCAGTCCAGATCTGGAGTTCATAAAATGTGCTGCATAAAAATAGACTCCGTTTTAAATTCCAGCTTTTACACCGTATACAGAAGACTGTGTGGCAAACAGTGTCGAAAACCTGAATGGTTTATATCATCAGATGTGTTTGCAATGTTAAGTTTGCTGCATTGAAAAGCAAGTGCATGCTTTAGACGCAACGTTTTTCTCTATTTTTTGTCTTTCTTTAGCCTTTAAAGGATTTTCTTTTCTTGAGTATGAAATAAGACAGAAAGCTTTTCAGAATGTGATCCAGGAAGCCTGTGGGGCATTTGGGTTTAATTAGTGTTACTGCACAAGCCCCTGGATGCAGCGAGCAGAGGCCTGCTAACACAGCCCCGATAAGGAGAAGCAGAGCGAGATAAAGCACTAAGTGCCAGGCAGAACAAAGTCTCTGTAAAGTGTCTAGATGAGGAGAAAAAGAACTGACCTATGAGTCCAGAGCAGTAGTAGTTTAAAGCATGTGTTGCTGTTCAGGAAGTAGGAAACGAGTTGTATAACTTTGATGCATTGGATTCATTTCATTCACAGAATTTGACTTTTATAACTATGTTGAATATGTATTTATTAAAGATGCACAGATTTAAAATGGATAGAAAAGATGCTGATAACTCAAATAAATGGTTTATTTTCTTTCCATCAGTTGCCTATGGCTGTGTTGTGTTTATTTAGTAGTACAGTGGTCAGTCCAGGTCACACAAAAGCTTTATTGTTTCTTATGTGACCTTTAACAGATGATGAGGAGCGCTTACTCACGAGTTCGTGGTTTATGTCTCTGTTACTCATGAAGAGCACTTATTGCTTTAATGGTGACTGCTGGATGACTTGGTTGTGACCCGTAGGGATGAGAGGGAGTTGAGCTTTCACAAGGAACTGAACAGAATGACACATTTTCCAGGTGACCGCTGGTCTGTTTCTGCCATCCTGCTGGATGAATTGCCCCCATGTATGTGTGTGGGAAAATTCCTTCAGGTTCAGATCATTTCAAAAGAAATTCTTCAAAGAGTTCTTTGTCACTGAAAGTTTCTTCATTAACCGTTTTGATTGTGTATATGCAATGATAAATTTTCCCCAAAACTTTCCCATCTTCCCATACTGTGTCTAATAGAAACGGTTTGATTTGTGGGGAATATTCTGCTCTGGGAAAAGTGCAATGTGAGGTTTATTCTGTAACTTAAAGTGAGTTTATTGGATGTATCTCTCTTTTCCCCGCTCTATTTTTATAGCATGTGTGTTTTTCATGTATTAGTCAGAGATAGCATGCCTTTTTGACTAGTCATTGAGAATTTGTTTGGAAGACCTTCACTGAAGTCATTGTGTGTGAATTTTTCCTTCTCCTTCAAGCCTGAGGCTAATGGAAAGTTATATCCCCACAGGGACCGACTCTTGTCATGCCAGTTTTCTCTTAAATGAGGTGTGACCTCTGATTAGACCTCAACCAGCCGGACAGACCTCTTGCATTTGTTCTGCTGATACAAGACCATCAGCAAGCATTTGGAAATTGGATTTGCATATTGCGAGAGATGTCGCACCATTAAGAAGGATTGTTTATGGTGTAGATTTAGGCTGTCTGGATCGTGAATTGCCAGGAGAATGGCTGAGCATTTTAATGTCTGTTCGTTTCATGTGTGTGTTTCTGCATCCTTTAGCACTGTGGATTTTGACATTTTTTGGGCCATTTTTCATCTGTTATAAACATTTCCAACAAAATGCTGAGTGAAGTTATGTATTGCGCATGTTGTGTAAATGCTGTAAATGTAAGAGCTTTTTTAAATTGTTAGCTAAATCATAAAATAAATAAAACCTACTTAAGAAATACACTCTTTTTAAGATAATGTGACAAAATTGCAAATGATGCTAATACCAAAATAGCCAAAAAATATATATATTGTCATTGGTCTTTAAAACAAATTCTGTCATGTTTAAGATTACATATCTATCATATCAAACATGGTCTTCATTGACAGTCTTGTCTAGTTGGGAAACAAAAAAACAAAACAAAATAAAACATTTTGGACATGGTGCCTGTACTTGAAGAAACACCCATATTTCCTGCAGGAAACATTTTAGAAAAGCTCTTTTGCTTTGTTGGCTTTGTCAGGAAGTGATCTAAAGTAGAGTTCATATTCTTATACAAACACACACTCATGCACACATTCACACGGGCTTCCTTCCTTGAGCCATCAGCTGTGACTGGTTGACCTTGCTCTATTTCCTTTGGACTCAGCATGGTAAACAGTGCAGAACTGCTCCTGGCATTTTATAGGAAGCTTTTAAGTTTGCTCACAGGCGTGTTGAAACTATGACGATTGTTTCCAAGGAGCTGGGGACAGGAAGAGAGAAGGTTTCATAGTTAGGTCATCACTGTCGTGCTGCTCTTGGGCTGAGATGAATTGAGAAAGCTGTTGTAGTGACGCAAAAGTCCTTCCTGCTTCTTAAGAGGTGCTTTAATGATTCAGACATTGTTCAGACACATTTACCTCCTTTTTTACTTAAGAGTGACCTCCACCCTGATTTCAGGAAGTAGTCTGGGCATACCCATGTGTTTCATAAGGCCAAATCACTGTAAATGTCATGCTAATAGTTTTAAAGATATTAACAATTAAAAGGGTTGTCATTCCAAATCTGTATGACTTTCTTTCTTCTGTGCAACTGACCTCTATCCATAAATCTGCTGACATATCTTAGTGGTAGAGACCTGCTTACAGTGGAAGAAACCTCTGACTGTGAATCTTTAAGGGCTTTTAAATGGGGTTTTAATCCAAAGACAAGAGCATAATTTGAGGCTGAGTAAGATCCTAATTAAGTTTTGTGGTCATTTTCTTTGGCGTTTGATTTTAAACAGCAGTTTATATTGAATTACGTAATTTTTCTTTGTAGCCTTGGACAGAAACTTGTTTACTTATTGGATGAAGATACCTCACAAATGATACTGAAGTATGTACTAAGCTAGTACGCGGCTCTCGGGAAATATAGTAGCATAAAATTGTCTTGATACCTCATCAAAAACCACCACAAGCCAAAACTCTTGCATAGCGCTGAGGGTTGTGGACAGTATTAACCTAATGACTAACTGTGTCGTACTATTTTCTGTGTGCTCTGATACAGATACTGTATAACTGAGATACAAAATTGACATAATCAGGTTCCATACCAAAACTATTGCAAAAATAACAACCAAGGATTGTTGGAAATATCTGCCGCCTTCTGCTTCAAAGACCAGTTTTGAGCTGCAATGAACACTAGAGGCAGCAAAACATCTACAACTCTTGTTTCTCTGCTTCCTTTTCTCGCACATAAGCAGAATAACAATTAATAAAGGCTTATTCTTTGTGATTTGTTACACAATACTATGTCATAACCTTGAAAAGCTTTGGCTATTGTGCATTGTGTATTGTCTTTTAAAGCCAAAAAATAGCAATATGTTTGAAGATATTTAGGAAACATGTTGTTTTTGCATAGCGGTTTCTTTGCAAAAATAGATCATTCTAATCTGAAATGTACTTTCCGGGGCAGAATGCCTTTGCTTTATGCCAGGGGTAGGCAATTTCGGTCCTGGAGGGCCGGTGTCCTGCAGAGTTTAGCTTCAACCCTAATCAAACACTCCTTCCTGTAACTTCTAGTGATCTTGAAGACATCGATTAGCGTCTTCAGGTGTATTTGATTAGGGTTGGAGCTAAACTCTGCAGGACACCGGCCCTCCAGGACCGAAATTGCCTACCCCTGTTTTATGCAGTACCCATTTCAACAGCTAACTTCCAAGTTTACATACTGCACCTTTAACATTTGTATTGCATTACTTGCTCCTCATGCATGGCATTTCTAACGTAAAACTTGCTAGGTATCTCACCTGGAACAGCATTGTATTAATCACAATAAAAGTTTACTAAATGTTGCTTCAGCAAAGGTTTGCACTTGTTATTGGTAGGTTTAAAGCAGGCTGTACATTGCTGTCAAACATGAACAGAACTTTTTTTTTTTCCTTACTGATCAGATTTTTACAAAAACTGCGCCAGATTCATATTCATTTGTTTGAACGAATGAACGAAAAGGGATTTTAGCGCACCTTACTAAACATTTCACTTTAAAAGTGTTGCAAAGTGTGCAAGAGGCAATGTAACAGAATTTTGGTGGAAATGCTACCCTAGATGTGTTTTTCCATTTAAACTATTGTTTTCAGTTTCAAACAGGTATTCTGAATTTCTCCGCATCTGCCGTTAGTCACCAAACGGATTGTCCTTCCCCAACTCACACCACTTCATTCTTAATATAGAGCAGTGTTTTGACGGCACACAGTGTGTGAGATTCAACCTATGAATAGTTTAGTGAAAGCTGACCATCATTTGCTTCTCCATTTAAGTACACTAGATGACCATGCAGCTTATTCTAGACGGGCTGAAGGAGTGAGTTCCTGAGAGGAGTGGAATGCTAGGAGCGCTCTTAATTTTACTGTGTTTGGCACATGCATTCTCCTCAGAGAGCCCTGCGAATGTCAGCGATGGGATGATCTAGAAGTTTCCAGCCTTTTTTCTTATTTCTTTTTTTCTTGTGCGAGAAGTTACCGAGGAGACTCAAAAACAAAAGAGAGCGAGAAAGGGTGATCTGGAGGTTAGCGCTGCTCATTGATGCAGCAGTTAATGTCATGGTTTGTCAAGCGAGCACAGTTCGTGACCACATCTGTGCTTTCAGGCCTCTGTGTGTCACATTTTCAGCTGCTTCTCTTCTGCTATTTGAAAAATTGAAAATGAAAAGTTACTTATTATATGTTGGGATTATTGAAACGCTCATATTGATCTCATTTTGACCCCCCCCCCACACACACACACCGTGTTGAATGTCTGAATTGGCTTTGCTCGGTAGTTACTAAGTCTAGAACTATTCCTGTAAATACTCCCCTTTTTGCATCTAAGGTACTGGCAATATTTTCCAGCTACATCCACCTCAGGTTAATTTAGACCAACTTTGGGCTTGTCCTGGATCTAGATATTAAAGAATAAATGAAAGAAAGAGTGGAGATTGAGGACCACTTGGATGTGAGAGGAAGTAGTAAATGCAGGATGTGGTTTTGTTGGTTATTGTATGTAGTTACATTTCTGCTAAGCTTGAACTCCTATTAGAGTTGGGAGTTGTTTAAAGACCTCTTGCTTGCTCTCTCTCTCTCTATCTGCAGCTTCTTCGGGGACCAGTAGGAGTCACTGTTCTACAGGATTCTTACCTTTTTCCATCAGGTGAAGATATTAGTACAGTTTGACAAACCTGTTTTTGAGATCAGAGCTCTGTAATATATGATTCACTGTGGTCCATGGCCAAGCCGAACTACTTAAAAGCAAATAGCTTTTTCATTTCTCTTCTATTGTAGTATTAATGTACATTACAACGCCGTGCACTCATTCAGCCTCATTCAAGCACATCTGCTTGTGTTATAGTGTTGGTTATTGACGCTGCTGAGCAGGCGTAGGCCTCCTAGTGTGTCCCGGCCTCCTTGTTCATGACCACAGAAGACAGGCTTGTGACATCACAATACAATAAACCTCTTTGTTCAGGACTGGAAATGTTTCAACTTTAGTTTAAGGAAAATAAGAATAGGTGCATTTTGGTACATAAGGAGTCTCTGTGAGGTCTGTGGTCTTTGTAAGACACAAAAATCACAAAGTAACCCCTGAAGTAGACTTGTTGTGGTCGGAATCTGAATTTTGACATATTCCTTTAACTCCGCCCACGTGTGCATCCCTCAGGACCATGACACACACACACACACACACACACACAGACCCACGCCTGCGCGCTTCGTTCGAAATGAACTTTACTGTGGCGGCTTTGAAATGCTAATAGCTAGAGTTTATTTTCCTTTGGTCGCCTTTCCCTGGTTTCACACAAACAGTAGGAGTTTACTTAGTTTTGATACATGCTGAATCTCTGCGTATGTGTATGGATGTTGTCTCTTCGGTCAGCAGTTCTGTATTACCTCTTTGATTTGATGCTTCACTGTGTTTTTTTTTTCTCCCACAGAAAGGGTTGATGCGGAGTTCACTTAGACTGAGATCAGTTGTGCTAAACTAGTACTGCTTCAGAACTAAGATAGAACAGTGGGAACTAAGGGATGACCAACACAGTAACATAATTATTAATCATGTACATTTTTTTTAAACCTCTGAAAGTTTTGTTTTGTTTTATTTTCATAACCCTTGCAGAACTGACCTGCTATTTCTGTTCGCAACGTATTGGTTGAGAACTAATGTCCTGAAATAGATTTCCGGTCCGAGGTCTAGATGGAGCAGCTTTCCTACTAAATCATCTTGGAGTCCTTGTTCACACGTGTCCTCCTCAGGCTCTCGGGCTGAAGAGAACAAAAGAGCTGCTGTGTGGTGCGGAAGCGTGTGGTGGTTTCTCATCTGCATGAAGCATGCTGGACGAATGGTGACAAACAAGCCTTTGACTGCATCTGACTCTGTTTTCTCTAACGGCCTCCTCACCATGACTCTACATTCCCAACAGCTCTGGAAAACAGGGCGGCAGCCGCCCACTGAGGTTTGCTGCTTAATCAGTGTTTCCCATGTAAAATGTAAAAAAAAAAAAATCTTGTTTTTTTGTGTGTGTGCAGTTTTGCATGTTATTATATACGTTTTAGGTTGTTTGTGTAACATTTGGCAGACTATCAGGAAGCTTATCAGAAAATAGCCTCTTCAGGATTTTCTTTCACTTTGTGTTGGCTGTCATGTGCTCTTTTTGTGGTACATCAAAGCTAAAGTAAGTGTTAGTGCCATTTAATTAATATTGCTTCTGTCACAATATTCTCATTTTTACAACCTTGTTTATGTGTTTCATGAGCGGTGACAGAAGGGTGGCATTTCAAAACAAGGGATCAAATGGACTCACAAGCTCAGTTTGACTCTATTGGGTCTGTCGTCTGTCTGTCAGTGTGTCTGGCTGTTGGCCCTGACTCTGTGTGAAGGTGGCCCTCTACAAGTGTGAGTGTGTGATTTGTGCAGCTCTTATCCTTTTACAAACCCCAGGCTTCCTCTTCTTTTTGACTTGGGCCTTGTGGTTTTGACTGGGGATGAGCGTGTACAGCTGGCTCCCCTGCTCATGTGTTGGGGTCAGAGCTGTACCCCCCACACCCATGCCCAGGCGGACACTCTGGCATGGCTTGTGACAGCCGCTTGTGGCTGTATCGTGTGTCTCTTGGCATCCAGCAGGAATAGTGATATCTGTTCTTATCTGTCTGTCTGCATGTTCTTCAAGGGATAAACTCAATCCCAGCAGTGCGAGCCAAGCTGTTGATCCGTCAAATTAGCACTGGATCCAAGGATGGGGGGTCACTGTGCAGTCAGAGGGCTGAGGAGACAGCCGGTTGTAAAGTGATACTGCTGTTGTTTTGTTGTGAAGCATGTTGCGTGATCAGTCATCTGATATGCGTATGTCACGTTAATGGGTGTTCTCTCAGTGGCCTGCTGTGACGAGTCAGAATGATGCAGATCAATCTTTGTATTCTGTTCTGAAATCAAAAGCTGAGAGTACTGACTTGGGATGCACCTATATTGCAATTCTAGCCTATTTGATAAAGATTTTTTTATATCTCGTAACGGATAAATGTCAGATGCTAAAACTAACTGTTTATCAAAATAAATGAACAACTGCAAGAACAGAACATTATTATAAAGTAAATGTAGACATCACAACCACTGTTGTTAATATTAACTCAAACTTTTGGTTATTTAAATAGAATAAAACATAAACATTGGGTAAAAAAAAAATTCCACTTAAAGTTCTATGAAGTTCTGTCACGAAACTCTAGAAAGTAAATTCTGATGGATCTAACTCAGTATGACATAATGACATCATCATCATGTCATAGCTGATAGTTTCTCTCTTATATCTGTACACTCTCTATAAAAACACTCGGTCAAAACAACCCTTTGCTGAGTTTGTACATATTTTACCCAGTGCTGGGTTGAATCAAAATTTTTTTAGAATAGTCTCGGGACTCTTGGTCATAGCAGCGGATATTTCTCCAAGATCAAACACGTTAACATTGTCATGTACATTACCACATCAAACCTTGAGAGTTGTAATGACAAAAGTATAATTATACATTAAAATAACTGATCACAACTTTATAATGTACAGTATAAAAAACAAATGATTTTAAAGATAAAGTGAACATTGTGTGGTTTTGCTGCAGGTGAATATGATTTTTTTTTACTTTGGCTATTCACAGAAGGAGATGTGTGTACACTGAATTTCTCTCAAAAAGATCCTTTCACACTGATCTGAATCTTTTGATGCATGTCTTTCCTATTTTCTTTTATTTTTTGTATTCGCCATCTTTTCAGTAACCAAAAGCAGGTTTTTGGTGAAAATCCTAAAGTGATTTTGTCCTCTTCCTGTAGCAGCCCTGTACCTTGCCTACAGTCATGCATGTGACCTGCTTTCTCAGCACAGCTCCCAGAAGACCCAGTTATCAAATACAGAGTGGTTTATGGATATCTGGTACTGTTTGACTTTATATAAAGTAATAGCACTTGCTCTGTTTACTCTTGTGGTTTAAGTAGGAAGAAATCTAAATGAACCAGTGGGACCCTGATGTGAGTGAGTACTGCGTGCCAAATCATGAGCTAATAATGATCTGATTCCAAGCTCTTGTTTGTTTCATGTGGACTGGGGTTTTAGGGTTCCACTGCAACAAATAAATAACAATTATTTGAGAAGATGATTTAGTTCACTTAAAGGAATATTTCACGCAAAAAAAGAAACTTCTGTCATCATGTACTCAACTTCAAGTATGCTTCCAAACCTGGATGAGTTTCTGTGATCTGCTGAACACAAAGGAGGATGTTTTGAAGAAAGTTTGTAACCAGGCTGTTTTAGGTCACCATTGACTTCCAAAACATCTTGATTATATCTTTTTTTAAAAACATCTTCCTTGGAAATTCATACAGGTTTGGAACTACGTTTGGGCATTTATTTTTCAAGTGAAAAAATTAAATCTGATCTTTTTTTTTGTGTTTTACCACAACATATAAAGATGTTAAGATAAAACAAAAAAAGAAGTAATAGTGTTTTTTTTTTGTTTAATTTTTTGCCACAGCATTGTTCAAACTGAGACCATTACGTTTTACATCAACTCTTTTGTTACATATGAAAATGCTACCTTTTTATGTAGGTTTAACCAATTTTTTTAAATGAAAATATTCTAAATAAAAATAAGTAACTACCTTATGGTCAGCATGGTAAATATGCATGTAGATTTGTTAAAATACTTTGAAATGAGCAGCAGAAAATATATAGCACTAAAATAACTAATTCAGCTAAATTAATTGAGCAGCTCATTACCATGTTTCGTAATGTGTCAAATACATCACATTAAAACTCCACATACTGTCATAATGTTAACGGCCCGATGTGACACACGTCACTGCAATATCTTGCTTTATATCATTTTGTTCAGGAAGTGTATTAAAACCAGGTTAAGTGTAGTCTAGGACATGCTATTAAAAGCATTAGAATTGTTGTATGGGTATAAACATACCTTCAGTAAAAAACAAACATTTTTTAAAAAAAAATCTCTATGGTGTTGTCATGGCACCAAAAATGCAAATATTGTCACATAAGTTATGTGAGTTGAAAGTGAGGGATATTGCTTTAAAAAAAAAAGACTTTTCTAGATAAACAATAGTGTTCGTGACACCGGCGTCACCGTTGCTTTTTATGGGTTAAGATGGTTAATAAGGTTCCAATAAATCAAACTTGCAGCTCAAGTTTAAGCATGATTTTGAACTAGAAGTTAAACCCAATTATTTAATATAGTGATACTGAAAATTCCTGATTGGCTTTTTAAAACAAAATGTATATTATAGCTAGAATTCAGGTGATTTTGTATTGAAAGTTGCTTCTCCATATCGTCTGTGAGGTGTTTTGGTCGTAACACAATCTCAGATGGGCTCATGTATTACATACTCTCACAACCATGTAAACTGTGCACTTGTGACCACTGTAAAAGTGAAGCCTTGAGACAAATGGTTCGCATTAGTCTATGAGAAGAATAAATCAGCTCTTCTTTCTCAGCACTGGGGAACAAAGATGGCGCAGCTCCATTGTTTATCTGCTGTAAGACCTCCTAGCAAGGGAACAAATGTCTCGCTCCCCCCTCTTTCTCTCCTTCTGACATCTGCATGCAGGACTTTCCAGAAACCGAACAGGAAACATGGTTGGAAAAAGTCAGTAGATGCTGCATGTTTAGCTTGATGAGTGCATGATGGCTGCATGTTCACAAGATCTGGAGGAGAGGAACAGATCTCGTTGGGTTCCTACTAATAGCATCTAGGAAAACTTTGGCAAACGAGTAGGTTCCTCTTTTATTTTGGGGGGAAATGCTTGAACAATTAAGCAAGTGCCTGTGTTGTTCCAACCACAGGTTTGAGTGGTTTATCTAGAATACAGTATCATTTTAAACCCAGAGTGTGTTGCTTTCACAAGCACTTCAGAAGAAAAGCAGAAAGGAGGCCTCCCAGAAAAAGTGCAGAGAGCACCGAGGATTTGCCCTCAGAGAACAGGAACGCTGGCTCTTTGAATTGTTGTAAACCTAGCCAAACATTGGAAGGGTTTATTTTCGCTCCATGTTAATAAAAACTGATGTTGAAACTCGAGCCCCCCCTCTGGTGGGTGAAAGAAGGGAAGTGGCTTATTGTCAAGAGTCACGATCTGCAATTTATGACACCGTGCATCAGGAGTTGCTATGAATGCTGCCTGTTCAGTTTCATGGTGCACTTTTGCACTGACCACAATAATCTGGCACGTCTGATCTGATGAAGTAAACAAGGTTATTATTAGTCTTGCTCAATTTTCCTCCAACATACAACTGAAATGAAATAGAAATGCACAGTAATGTTCTATGTATGGCTCTTTGAAAAGTGGACAGATGGGCTCATTGATTAAGAGTGTGATCTAAGCCTCCCTGTACTGTCCATGGATTCTGAAAAGTTAAGGTCTGGTTTTCCTTCTAAACTTTCAGTGAGGAATGATGGGAGATCTGCTTTTGATTTAGGGGCACTGTTAAAAAAGAAAAAAAAAAGTGTTTGGATCAAGACTATACAAAAATATAAAATTGTGACAGTGGGGTTACAAAATGTGTTTGTTTATTAAATGCATGTAGTTCTGTCAAACTCAAATCACGGTTAATTTTTTTTATATAGTATATTTGTGTACACTATGTACATTTATTATGTAAATATAAATGCAAACACATGCATGTATATATTTAAGAAAAATATGTTGTTTATATATGAAATATATGTATATATGATATAAAATATAAGAAAGTGAATATATACAGTAAATGCATTTACATGTAAATAAAAAAAAAACATACTCTGTGTGTGTTTTAATATATAGCTTACATAATAACTAAACACAGTACAAACACATATATTATGAAAAACTGTCATTTTGAATTAATCGTTTGACCACAATAATTATTAAATAAATACGCTGCTTAATATTTTTATTATTATTATTATTTATTTATTTATTTATTTTCTTCTTTTATTTATTTGTTTTAATAATGCATTGCTGGAAATACTTTGTGTTGTAACTTAAAATAAATGTAATAATAAACTTTTTATATATATTAGTTATTGCATGAACTTCGTAAAATCTTAGCGTTTTTCATTTTTAAAAAATTTATATTATTATTAAATAAATGTATTTAACACACACTAAAATGAGTTTATAAACCAGCTTATGAATCATACAGAATGATTTTTTGAGAATGTAAAAATGCAGACAGTTTTCTGTAAGGGGAAGGTCTATATCTAGGGTTGGTGTAGAGCAATAGACCGTGTGGTTTGTACAGTATAAAAACCATTATGCATATGGTGTGTGTGTGTGTGTGTGTGTGTGTGTGTGTGTGTGTAAATAATCTCTCAAAAATTCTTACTGAATAATTGAGATCCCAAAAATTCTTGGAAGAACGACAGCTCAGCTCAGGTAATTCAGCACTCATAAATCATTGGTGCTGGACAGTCTAAACTCTTGCTCTGTTTTTTCTCAATTCATGACTGGGAAGGGATAGACTGGGAGCCACTTTAGTTGTGTGTGTGTGTCTATGTGTGCGTGCTTTGTCAGGCAAATAGGGCTCCTGCTTTCTTTCCCTCTCTCTTTTTCCTCTGGCCATCTCTTTTCACTGAGTTCTCTGGAGTTGCAGAGGGGTGTGGTAAGCCAGTGTCACATGACACTGTGTAGGTGGAGTCAGAGAGAAGCCCAGAGACTCCAGCTGAGGCTCACACTGGAGGTTTAAGGCTGAGCAGGGACGAGCAGAGGGTAGGTCAATACACTTTCACTCTCTCCTCCTCTCTATTTCCTTTTCTTTCACTCGATCTCTCACATTCAGTTTGTGTGTTGTTGCTTCTTCTTTGCAAGCGTTGACTAACATTGTAGAAAAGTCAACTTAAAAACAAGCTGGACATGTTGTTGTGTCTGTAAATACATGTCTGTGTAAGTATGATTTTTCCATGTTCACGCCTGAGACCCGGCCTGTTTTTCCATGTTAGAGCTTCATGGATGTTTAAACTGGAAGGTTCTGAGCAGGGAAGATTTATTAGGTCTCTTTAAGCATCTGTGAGTTTGCAGAGGGGGCGTGTTTGCCTGTTCCGCTCTCCTTTTTCATCCTTTACTCCCTGTCTGCACCTTCTGTCTTGGCCTTGTAATTAAATGTGCGCAGGTTACAGGGCTGCATGAGACACAGACACACTAGCCCTGTGTAATTTACCTTCTCATTCCTAATTTTTCCTGTAATTTTATATATATATATATATATATATATTGCTTAAAGGAAGAAAAGCCTTTTGAGTTTTGAGTACTATTATGTTTGTTTTATTATAATCTTTTTATTTGCATGCTTGGTTGATTGATTGTTTTTGGGTGTCATTGTAATAGATAGATAGATAGATAGATAGATAGATAGATAGATAGATATAATTTAAATCCCTATTTAAATATTAGAATGAGAAATTGGGAAAATTTGTTTCATTAGCTCAGAGAAATCACAGTCCTCGAAACAAAGATTTATTTTCTCAAAAATAGATTATAATGTTTATAGGCATTTAATTGCCTGCCCACATCCTGCAGAGGCCCAGGAAGAAATGCACACACATACTTCCTCTCCATCCCGGTCACGTCTGTGTCATTATCTGTTTCTGTAGCCTGTTTCAGTTGCTACCAATGACACTTTCATCTTTTGTCAGAAGGTTTGACATACAGCCATAGCTTGATCAGAAAGAGTCACTTACACTTAAAATAAATAGGCCAAGCATCATTAGTAAAGAGTGTAGAGGGCGATTCAAAGCCAGAGGTGTTTGCTGCTAACAAAGTGAAAGCACTTCTACAGCACATTTCATTCCTCGTTTGGGAGAATCTCATCATTTTGATGAGTCATCTCAAGCTACTCGCTGCCCTTTCTCTATTTATACAGTCGACATGCTCAAACCCAGAGCAGCAGAGCTCTGAGGGTTTCAGCCCACTTCCACTGAAAGCTCCACAGGACTTTTAGAAGGATTCTTGCGGGATGGAAATGTTTTCTATAATTGGCTTTGTTGGGAATATTCATGGTGTGTGTGTTTCTGCTTTCCTTTATATGTCTGCTAGCATTAAACCCTTTGGTCTTTGGCATCAATGTAGTGGGGTCACCCTGTACCTTGCAGTGGCGGTTAAGCGTCATGCCCCACACGAGGCTATCACGAACATGCTTTCGTAGCCACTGCTAATGTCTGTCATCACACCTGTATAACCAGTACTGATTTGCTATGCAAAGTATTTAGGAATGTCAAGATTTAACGGATGGTAAGAAATAAAATTCATGCCTCCGACTGTAGTTGGACTATAATAGTTGTCATTCTTGTTCCTGTGAACAACTGAATCCTGTTTACCATCATTATAAGTGCAAAAATTATTCAAGTTACTTTTAACATAAACATTAAATGTCACCTTAGGTCGTTTAAGCACAAGTTAAACATTAATTGTTTTGTAAACGGTAGCTTGCTTTTCTGGTCTGTTCACGTTGAAGTGTCGTCTGGCTGTATTTGATCGCTTTGGTCATGAGACCTATTTCGAGGATCAACAACTCAAGATGGTTTCTGAGCATATTTGGACAGTCATATGACTGAGCTAAGTGAATGTGTTCATTTATCTCAATACAAATAGCGTGCAGGAATCTCTATTTGAGCCCGTTTCTGAATGCAAAAGACCCTTTTGCAACAGGAATTGGTGTTTGCCGGAGAACTGAGGACTCACTCGCGTTTTATCTCTCATGTGATCTTCACTGATCTTCCACACCGTAGAAGTGATGTCATTCTGCTTTGATTCCCAGATGTTGTGTTTCTTCTCCTTGTGGTCAGATGCAGAGCTCTCAGCTTGAGGTCCGATCCGTGCTCTATCTTTCAAAGGTCATTCCGGTCATTCCACAGATACACTTTAGCCCCTCAGGACCACCGCTGGATCATGTTAAGAATGCCAGGGACAGATTTCCAGAGGTCCTATCACTCCAGCTATTCTGTACAGGTGGCTCATATCGGATTGCAGATGACTTCATTTCAACTAAAAGCTTGCTGGCAGAACATTTCCTCTTTGCGCGTTTTGTATTTTGGCAATCAGGATCGCATAGTATGACAACATTAGGAGTTGGTGAGCTTGTTAGCCAAGTCACATATTTATTTTCATTACTGTTTCTTCAAATGTAAAAGTGGATGAGCGTACCGCTTGGGAATGTTTCCTGTTCCATATTGTTTTTCACACCGTCCTTATCGCCCTCTCACACTTCTGCTGTCCTTTGCCAGTTTGGGAGTACGATATCCCTCACTTCCAGACGTTTTTCCATTGTGTGCATGACACCATCTGCTTTTACAACCCTGAGCATCAGAGGTCATCCTCTCTGGCCCAACACTCTGTGGTCTTACACTCTGTGTTTGTGCAGAGTTAACATCAATTTCCCTTCTGCATTGAACTGCTCTTTGTGGGAGGCCACCGTTTGCTTATTCCCTCTCTCCTTTTGTCTCTCTCTTTTCGAGTTGTTGATCTTCCCGCTCTGACCTTGCAAGAATCTTTCTGGAACACTCTAACCGGCTGGATCTTGCCTCTGTGTGTCTTTTTGTAGTTTCCTGGTTGTTAATCATAATCTTTCATATAATTGTATGCATCTCGTTGTATATTGCATATCCTCGGGCACATTGCAGGCAGTACTTAGTGTTTTTTTCTTTCTGGAATCATTTACTTCTGAGAAGTAAAGGTTTTTGCAAAGTGATGGCTCCCCTGTGTAATGGCCCCCCCCCCACCCCAATGGTAATGGTACCATTTGACAAAAATATAGTGTAGAAGACAAGATATATTAATCATCTTGCCTTTTTTCTTTTTTTTTTTTGGAAGCATGTTGGGGAATGTGTAAGGAGAAGAACAGACATATTGAACGAGTTTGTGACCATTTTTCCAGAGCTCACAGGAAATGTCTTATCAGCTGAAGTTATATCTTTTACATATACGTGTTTGTCATACAGCTCATGTCGGTTTGGTCATCTGGGATTCCTCCAGGAGTTGAGTGAGGTTCAAATGGCTGCCTGATTCTGACAAGTCTACAGATGCTTTAATTAACGATAGAGATGCACCACATATTTGTACTATATGGGTTATCAGTATATATTAGATATTTTAAATTAATCTTTATGGCTAAGTATTGGATAGTTTGGTTTCAGTACATTATTCTTTTCTGTACATTAATAGGTCTCATGCCCACCAAGCCTGCATTTAATAAATAAACAAATAAATAGTGCTAATAAAAATAGTGCAGAGCAATATATACACACATATATATATATATATATAAATCTTATGTAATATTATAAATGACTTTTACTGTTACTTTTGAAAAAAAAAAAAAAATCTTTAAAAAATAAAATTATATTTTTAATATTAACATATTTTCTCAGACCGGCTTAATCCTCTTTGGCTAAATATGATCTGTTAGTCTTAATAGTTAGACCACGCTGCTTGTAAAGATGCCTTTCTTTACAGATGGCCCAAACAGGAAGTTGCTGCTAATTCAAGAAATATGGTCTCACAGCTTGATCTGAGAACTGTGGACTCCGCTTAGTCTGGGATGAGACCGTTTCTTCCTCCGTATGCTCTTGCAAATCCTCTGGGACCCCTTCACAAGTGTCCCACCATGGACACACAGCCCGTGATTTGCAATCTTTACCTCAGGCTGGGAGGAATAAATCAGTCGTTCAGTCTGACTTCCTCTCATCGTACTCGTTGCTGGCATCTATTTACAAAGCTATTGAATGCTTGGAGACTTGACAGCGTTAGAAGAAAGATGTTTTTTTGCCTGTAATTGAAAACAGAGAGCGACTAATACCGTCCAACTCTTTCTGATGGAACGTTTTGTTTTTGTCCGTTGAGATCTCGGGGTCTTGTTGGATTGTTTTCAACAAATCGCTGTGTTATGCAAAAGGCTAATTTGAAAAATAACATGTACTGTAAACCGCAGTTAGATTTTCACTGTTGATGATGATAGCTGCTTGTGTTGTTTGTGATGGTAATTTGGTTCTCATTACGTCAAAAATGTGAAATGCTGTTCTGATGATGGCTTGGAAACAGATTTGTCCCACGTTGGTTAAAAACTAGTCTCGGGCTTCCAACATTCTCCAATCCAGGAAACGGCTATCAGCCACAGGACTGTGTGTTCACCTCTCCTCTCACCCTTACGCTGTTTATCTCTGCAGGAGTTTCAGTGTTCGGTTGGCCTGTGTAACTGTTATCTCCTCAGGCATGGAGTCTGTTAGCGGTGGAGGCCCCCAAACCTGTCAGTCGACACCGTGTCTGTCATAGCAGCTCACTTAGTGATGACTCACAGGAATGAGAGAGGATTGCATGCCTTTCCACTAAAGTGCCTTTTTACATTTTTAATGTGTTCATCTAAAAATAAAAGGAAGATCAACATTTATTCACTGTTTGGTTGGCTGTGGGTTCTTTAAAATACAAAAGAAGTAGTTTATGTTTCCATATGTGTGGGTTGGTGTGTGCCAATGTTTTTGCTTTTATAAGCTTTTTACTTTGTGGTGCTTTTGTGTCTTTTATGATGCTTCCAAATTCACATGATCATTTATTACAATTGCTTGTCATACGCAAGTCTAATCAGTTCTGATTTACATGGAGGTGTGTTAATAATGGCAACATTTATTTTTTTGTTGCTTTTAAATTCCTGCAGCTGTTTCCACATGGCCTATAATTTAACAAAAAAACGTGTTGTGATAATACCCATAATATTATAATTAAGAATTAGGACTTTAGAGCTTTGTTGCAACCAGGTACTGAAGGCTAGTTTGTCTTATAAATATCTGTTGGGACATAATCTACACAAGCAGGCTTTAATATTCTGTCTTAGCTTTAATTTAGTGGGGCTTCTGCTCTCTTATAATGGGATTTAAATTTCTTCCAGCTGTTTTGCTAATTTGGGAAGTTTGTAACGCTCAGGCTAATGGTTCTGGAGATTTATGGGTTCACCCTGATTGTGTGCAAGCACCTGTGTTCACAGCTCCTTTTACAGGCATGGATTTCCATTCTCTTTGACGGGCCGTGGGGTCAGTTTACTTTTCTGAGTTGCACAGTATCACTCAGGAAGAACATCACACGTGATTCTGAATGAAAGGATATCATAGATCTGTTGGTCAGCCCTCTGTTGTGACTCTGTCTGTTGTCAGGGAGTTCATACGCTTTCAATATGTTTCGTGCTGATGGGTTTATTCCATTAGATGCTGAAGCTGATCCAAGAACAGATGGGTACAAAAATGTGTCACGGGCATGCATTTCTAGAGAACACAGTTCTGAAGAACTTCTATACACTGCCAAGAAATCCTTGATAAACTGGCATGATAAGTTCTTCTCTGTAGAGGTAAAAGTAAGTAAAAATGTTGCTTGTGTTCAGTGAGGCAAAAACAAGCCTATGTTTGTGTTTGATCAGGCTTTGTGCTGTTTGTAGATTCCTTCGTCAATACAGGTGGGCTTTCTAGAGACCTCCAGCTATTGTAAAGCACTTTCCTAGATTGAGGGTATTAAGATGCCGGACATTACTGTGAGCCAAAGAGGATCTCCTCCAAATCACCCTCAGGGCAGAGAGGGAATGCTCTGTTCTAGAACTGCATTAAAGATTGCATAGATAGCAGCTACGCTCTGAACCAAATAAAAGATCTCGACAACATATTTAAACATGCAACACATCAATTGATTGAGCATCAAAAGAGATATTTATAGATATTTTAAGATTAAATTTTAATTGGCAAAATGCTGTACTTTGAGCTCCATCAAAGAATCCTGAGAAAAAAAAAAAAGATGATCACCTTTTTTACAAAAATACAAATATTTCCCTCAAACTTCTAGTTTGCTGCTTATTAATAGTTAATGTAGTTGTTATGTTTATGTATTTGGTAGGTTTAAGAGATCTAAAACATGATCATGCAGAATATGGCATTTAAATGTGCTGTATAATAGCCAATAAGCTAGTAATATGTTTGCTTATTACCAACTAGTTAATCGAGAGAATATACTGTAGGTCCTTACTACTGTTACTGTCTTTACTATGTTTTTGGTAAATAAAGACAGCCTTTTTGGGCATAAGAGCCTTTTTTATCTGTAACCCAAACGCTTTGAATAATATTATAAAACAAATGTATTCAGTGCTAACATGTGAAATTTGTATACATAAATTACCATGTATGTAAAACATACCAAAATGACAGATGTTTGGAGAGGATATGTGTATCTTTTTTAGATTGTTTTCTCTCACAGAATTTTTCTGGTGGTGGAAATGTGTGAGAAAGCTTTATATCGGGCTCCAACAGCCTCCCTTCATCTGCCTGGAACTGCTTTCTTTTTTTCTTCAACCCATGTTAGTTTACAGTATATTAGATCAGTTCCCTTGAGTCAGTAAATAGGCCTAGATACAGTTCTGGTGCTATAACCGACAATACAGTGGCTTTTGCCAAAGTCAGCATGGGCCATTTTGATGCTGCTTTACTTCAGTTTAACCTCCGTTGACAATGGTATAAAGAGGCTAGAGATGACCTTTTCACTATAAAGTCCTCCACCAAAGTGCTCTTTCACTCTCTGCATTCATCACTTTGTATTTACCCAGGACGAGGATGTTGGGGCGGATGCAAAGAATTCAAATATAAAGGGGAAGGGGATTCCTGCCTTGACCTGACTGAATGTAGAGTAGGAGGGGATCGAAATGAACCGAGGAAGTGGTCTGTTGGTCATTAGAGGTGGAAGCTAGGTGTGTCTCCTCACTGGCTGCAGTGTAAGGGAAATATGACTCTATTCATACACACTTCATAGGAAAAGTGTTTTTGGCACATGCCTGCCATCTGTTCTCAGTATACTGTACTTAACCAGAGCAGAAAGAGCGAGATCAGCTGTCTGAACACAGGAGGAGTCACTCCTCATTCAGGTAATAGTAAGAGTGTTGTTTGGTGTCTTTTTCCATGCTGGAAGGGACTTATGTTTATGGATTTGTGTTTCAGGGCTATGCTAACAAAAGAAAGCCCAAAATGCAATCCTGTCTGCATATTTGTACATGAAGACATTTATTCAATTGTACTTGATTATCTTTAATGTTGTCTTTTACGTATTTAGAAATGTATTTATATAGACAAAATAATACAGGATTTTGGAAGATGGATATAATTTATGTCCTGTGTATCATGCTTTTTGTATTTCATTTGTTTTGGCCACAAAGTAGCCTATTTATTTATTTACTTATTTATTTACAATAGTGTGGCATTTTAATATCTGACATGTACAGGTTATTGGAAAAATTGTAGTGTTTTTAAACTATTTAACCTATATTTATTTGGTTTATTTAGAGTTAACATTACTTTTTTTGTTTTTTAACATTACACATGTAGACAAAATAGTGTATGATTTTAATATCTGGCATTTATTGTTTATTGGTCAGAATTTTAATATCTGTCAATCACAATTTTACTTTTTAGTATTTTATTTAAAATATATATTTTTATCACTGATAGTGTTTTATATGTGTATTAGGGATGCTCATTTCGGTTATTTCTCATAACCGTCAACCGACGCTCGATAACCGATTATTAACCGGTTAACTGAAAACATTATTTTAAATGAGAATTGAATTCAAAGGATAGCGCCTGTGACCCGTTAAAAATAATAATATTAATATCAAAG
>JAUCNO010001657.1:41161-76887 GCA_032353835.1 Enteromius viviparus | reverse complement strand
TCATTACGTGATACTAACACGGAATTATGCATTAAGAGTTCGTGGTTATTTCACGCAATTCTGTGAGATCAGGTTGGGCAGCTGCCACTCCACATGTCGAGTCAGGAAATTTATCTTTGTGACACGGACTCAGAAAACACTAAATAATTTAAATATCTTCTTTTGCTGATGCTGTGACAAGCTTTAGCATGTATTTGAAGGCAGCTGCGCTGACTGCACGCTCTCTGTAGGCTAGTTATTTTGGTGAAAGTACTGTAGACCCATAAGATGCTTAGATATGAGGGTTAACCTTTGGAGAATCCAAGAATTCTCAAACAGATTTACTGTACAAATTTACATATTTCCACACTGGAATTTGTCAGTACTGGTCCATTTTTTTTTTTTTTTTAGATTTTTGACATATACAGCAATAGTAATTCAGAGAAAACATGAGAATGATGCTTATAATGTCTCTGACAGGTAATTTTTATTTTTTACCTAAATGTCTATAAACTATTCCTGTCTAACTATGTTCAGTAAGACGTCAAATACTGAACTGAACAAAAAATATTTCACATAATGTGATTTTATTGATTTAAAAAAAAAAAAATCTAATATTTTCTGCAGTTTACGTAACGATTGCAGTCAAACCGTACAAAATGTTCAAGCATGCTGTGCATACAGTGGTTACATTTTTCGTCGTCGTCTAATAATATGATGCAGACATAGTTGAGCATTTCCAGTCATGCGCAGTATCCGAATGCAGACGCCGGAACGATGGCCGTCGATAATTTTCTCTTTGGTCAGTGCATCCTTTATTTTTCAGCATTTCTTTTCGGGTTTATCGCCGTTGTGCCGCTCTCTGAAAACAGCGATGACTTCCAGGGGAAATGCTTGCTGTTTACTGAGGGAATGTGGCAGAATGAAAACATGACGATGGGGAAACAACGCTTTATAGTTGAAGAATGGGGACCAGAGTCATCCTGCCGCTTCATCACTTTCGTGGGCATCGTGTCTCTCATCCTGTCCGCTGTACAGGCGTGGCGGACCTTTTTCTTCCTCTGTAAAGGCCACGACGAGTAGGCAATCATTCACTTATACCACATTGCATATTAAAACACCCTAATCAGTAAATGATGTTATCATACATGTTTATTTTGTGCTTATACGTTTCTTGCAGCTCTCTTTTCCATGCCTTCTTGAATCTGCTCCTGTGCCTGTTGGTGGTATTTGTGGTGTTTGTGGCCAGTACCATCTCCAGCGTTGGCTTCAGTGCATGGTGTGATGCTGTCACTGAAAAGGGTGCCATGCCAAGCAGGTAAACTATTTTAAACCATTAAAAATCGAGCAGTATCATAGTGCTGCACTCTATCACATGCAATGAATAACAGCCATGCTTATATTTAGTTAGGTATTACAAATAGCAAGCATGCTATTGCTTTTGCTCCATTTTTTAATTGAAATTGTTATGCTTATAGCTCTGGAGCCTCCTAGAATAGTATCTCTTGTAAAACTTTGGCCTGGAATAAGCTTTCCCTTTTATTATATTTATTATATTCCCTTTTATTACCCCCATAACAGATATTTAGAGATAGTGTGTGTGGGGGGGAATCACAATAATTCCTAAACTGATATTTCATGGTTGCTTTATATTCAGTTTTTTTTTATTTTGGCAGTTGTGAGGATCTGCAAGACACAGATTTAGAGCTTGGTGTTGACAACAACTCCTTTTATGACCAGTTTGCCATTGCACAGGTAAAACACTCATCCATAAAACTTACATTCACAAGCAGAGATTTTCCTTTATATATTCAAAGAGTCTCGTGTACATAATATATCTGTGGTATTAACATGTAAATATGTTCTTTGTTTCACAGTTTGGCCTGTGGACAACCTGGTTATGCTGGTTGGGTCTAACAGTACTAGCCTTCTTAAAGGTTTACCATAACCACCGACAACAGGAGCTGCTAGACAGTCTTGTTCAAGAGAAGGAGCTCCTGCTAGGTCATCCTTTACAGAGGAGTTCTTACAACCGGAATGCCATGATTTAAACAAACATCTTTCATGTAGTCCATTTAGACTGCATTAAACAGTTTCTGAGAGCAGAATTAAACCCTCAGAATAAACATATTTTTATACAACAAGACCTAAGTCTTAGACCTAAGTCTTAGTAGATTCATGATTATGAAGATTTCATATTCTAAACAGATGGCAAAGTTAGTTTCCATTGTTCAGAGACAAGAACTTTAAAGAAATCTCATTAAAATCCTCATGTTCACTCTTATTTTTACATATAAAGACACTGTAAAGATATTGTAGCTCATTCTCTTGAGAAAGCAGCTGTGCATTTACACTCTGTAAAGTGTAAATGAGGATGCATTGAGCAGATGTGACAGCTTCAAAGTTCACTCAGACATGAAATGCAAAGAAACTAATACTGCTTTTTACTGTACATATAGCAAAATATAGCCAAAAATAAAACTCAGTACTCTTATGCAGTCTTTGTTCTTGTGGAGTTTATCCCAATGTATTTAAAACCTTTTGCTTTTAGCCAACAATTAATTGTCAAAATATTTGTCTGTGTTAACCAATACTATGTTGTTGTTAAAGGAAAAAGCTCTCATTTTGTTGAGGTACCTTTATGGAAAGACAACTAGAATTCTATTTTTGGTGACATTATAGCACCTCATACATCCAAAATAATAATGAGCACTTGCATCCCCATTGTTTTCACATATTTCTATAATGTTAGGCTAAGCTGGCCTTTAAACACATGCTAGTGCAACCCACCGTTCTTCTCACCAGCCAAATTGGTTTGCGGTTTCATTGTGTCGATCACCACCAAGTGGCAGAAAAATATATTACTAGACATACAGCCTTGGTCATTTTCTTGACCAGTTTCTGACATAATGCGACTTTTGTCATTGTTGTAATGTGATTGTGACTGGGGATACCATAATGTTCCTTTGGTGATAATCCCACATAAACACTCCAAAAAAGTACAAGCATAAAACACGTAGAAAACAAAACGTATTCAGTATAACTGCATCACCCTAACCACATTATGAGGTAAATTAATTTAAATAATAAAGGTACATAATGGTGGTTGATTGAATAGTTTATTCAGCAATAAATGCAGCAGAAAATATATTGTATCAAATTATAGACTACAAGTTGTTCAAGCACAGTTGTACATTGTACACTTACAATTCCATTTACCAGTTAGGAGACTGATTTATAAGAGAAAAATATATTTAAATCCACTCACTCACTCACTCACTCACTCACACACACACAAATATATCATATATATTATATTGCAAGTATAACATAATGTGAAAGTCTATATCATTTTAGCAACCTAATCACTTTAAAAAAATATTTATACAAGGGGAAAATATTTTCCAGGTTTCAGATCTTTTCTACTTAATGGTACTCAATTCAAAATGGTCATAAACTTTTCACTGTGATTTGAAGCAGATTAACATAGGTTTTTTTTACATAGGGTAGATTATTGTCTCTGGATTTATGGTTTCTCTGATGTCTTCATTTCTCCCTTAAGCACATTAATTCTGTGTGGATGAAAGAAAAACAAAGGAGAATGAGCAGAGAGTAACAATTACCATTACCCCTTCAAATTAACTTACGACCTTAATGATTTAACGTGTCAGTTACCTTCTTGTGCACTGTGGAAAGATCGTGTACCAACCGATGCGCCACACAGCAGTGCGTAACGCCGGACTGCCCCAAACGTACAGCCCCGAAGTAGACAGGGCATTGAATCGAGCAAGTATTAAAAACAGGTTCGAGCCGTCGTTTTGAGAATAAACACCGTATTTAGAAACTTGCTTTACGACTATGTTTACAAACGCGGGGTACCAGAAAATTAAAAAAGTAATAACGACGACAATTATAATCTTTAATGACTCTGCCTTGCTGTCCTTCTCCGCACTCGGCGGGTCTCGTGCAACTTGATGTTTGGCAACGAAGAACAGTTTAATCGTCATTACCACATTGGTCAACACGACAATTTGTAACGTGGCGATGCTGAAGGCATACAGTTTGTTAGCTAGAATAGCTGGGATCAAATTTGCCACAAGCTGGAACAGAACGCTAGCGTGGAACCAGCAGTACGAACACACACCAATCACCAGAGAGCGCGAGACGAAGCGCTCGTAGTAGAAAGGATAACACACGGCGCAGTATCTGTCAAACTGAGCAAACATGAACGTTAAAAGATTTACACCCAGAAAAGACGGTAGAATATTGTATGTTCCGTTTCTGGACGGGAATCCCTCTTGGACGTCGAAAAGACCCGAGTAATAAGCGGACAGGCCCGTGATAACGTCACACATGCTTGTGCTCAGCATAAACACAAATCTGTTTTGAATTCGGAGATGCTTCGTTTTTAGGATTCCGACGACTACAGATCCTGACAGCAGTACCGCACTTGTGGCGAATATGATGTGGTAAGCATATAGTACGTAATGTACAGGTTCGGAAAAGTCGACGGAGAGTTTAATGCCAGAAACGGTGACGTTTGCGGAGAGAGCCTGCGCGTTCATGCTAAGTCAACAACTCAAATCTGACTTATAAAGTGGAAAGAATTTAAAAGCCAGATAAATCATATCAGACCCCCAAGAGAGCCATGTGTGACAGCTCTTGTGTGGCCTTGTCTAGGGACAAATCTTGTCTTCTATTTGTTTACTGATCCGAACTGATGTCAAACACCTTGGGCCTTTTTTTTTTAACAGCAGGTTTGTTTCTTAGTTGTTTCTCTGGTTCTTGTCAGGCCTATGGCGAGCGATGGTTGGGCTTGTCAGTTTGGTGTGTTCCACTCATCAGCTCTCATATTTTTTTTTATTAGAACTAGACACAACAACATCAAAATATACAAAACTATCAAGACATCCAAATAGTATAAAAAAAGTAAACAAAACAAAGGGTTACTTTTACAAATATTTTACAAATGTTTCTTCCCCAATATAAATACAGACAGCAACTAAATAAAAATAATTATAGAAAACAATGGAATAATTAAAAAAAAAAGATTCAGTTCCTTAGCAAATAGTTTACATTTTTTACTATCAATAAGCTGAATCGAGTCCATGTATACATTAGTTCTATGTCAACTAGCAAGCCTTTAAACAAGGCTTAGAATTATTATTTCTTTTACTTTTATGAATATAAAATTTACCAAATAAAATTATAAGATTCAACATAAAATTAATGGATATAATCTTTGATTCAAAATAAAATAACACCTGTTACTTGTTTCCCCTTCCTATTTATTCACGTTATCCTCTCTGTGTTGGTATGTCTTTTTGTGTTATGCGTGTGTGGAGATATCCGTTGTTTGTGCCCAGGATGCTGAGGGGAGGACATATTCACCAACTGGATTGTGTGTTTGGATTGGAAGCGTGACATTGAACCCTTACAGCCATTTCCTTCCAACCATCCACCCAGTTGGCATGGTCACTGGGAGCCCTGTTGTTCTCCAGTATTTTGTGTTCCCGTTTTGGACGTGATTGGAAGACAGCCTTTAACACAGGTCACTTTGAGTATTTGGTTATGCCTTCTGGTCTTTCAAACTCCCTGCGGTCTTCCAGACACTCGTAAATGATGTGCTCAGTGACGTGGTCAGTCGGTTCATGTTGTATACCTCGACGACATCCTGACCTTCTCCCAGAATGAATGCGTCCATATCGGTCAAGCTAGTGTTACAGCGAAGAATCGTTTATTTTCCAAGCTGGAGAAGTATGAGGTTCACGCACGATCATTTCCTTTCCTCAGGTTTATTTAGTCAACAGAAGGTATTCGGATGGCCCCTGCCAAGGTAGAAAGCGGTTGCTAATTGGCCCCCCCAGACATTCATAAAGCGGTTCAGACATTACTGGGGTTTGCTGATTTTTACAATTCATTCAAGGGTTTAGCCAGATTGCCCTGCCTCTGACTAATCTCACCTCTGCATTCTGCAAGGCGATTTTGTTGGTCTGAACAGCCTCAGGAGGCCTTTGAGAAACTTAAGGGAGTTTCTTTTCTGACCCGTCTCGCAAATTCATTGTGGAGGTGGATGTATCAGTGGTTGGAGTAGGGGCTTTTTTGTCTGAATGATCACCTTCTGACCTTCTGAACAAGATACACCCCTGCAATTTTTTTTTCTTATTGACTCCCTTGGAACGAAACAAATAAGGAGTTACTGGCTGTCAAGTTAGCTTTGGAGGAGTGGCATCACTGGCTAGATGGTACAGGGGATACAACCGATCCGTAGTGCGGGACACTCTGGGGTTTGTGATGGCCTGCCTGCCCGGTGTGCACGCTGGGTAAGGGCTCTAATTGACCCCCACTTCTTCGATCGCTGCCTATCCATTTCCATCTGCCCATGCAGTTAACTTGGGCACTGTGAGCCCTGTTGTTCACTTGTTCTTTTTTTTTAAGATTTATTTTTGATGTTTTTGCCTTTATTCGATAGACTAGATCATAACTGACAGGAAGTGAGCAGTAGAGGGCTAGGGATCGGGACTCAAACTCGCGACACTCGAAGCGCAATGGCATTGAATGTCGACACGCTGCACATGAGGCTATCGGTGCCGACTGTTCTCTCGTTATTTGTATTTCCGTTTTGGATTTGATTCCCTGAAGCTTATAATAAATGTCATTCCTCTTTTTTGCACAGCACTTTTTTTTTTTTATAAAAAAAATATATATAATGAGAATATAAACTAGGTGTGTGGGGAGAACAAATGTACATGGTTACTTATCCTGCAGCACATAGACCATACCCATCTAAATATAAAAATTGTAGTAAGGTATAGTGTAGTTATAGTTTATAAAATAATTATTTTGGGTGAATTCAATTAAATTGGTCCACCCTCTTGCAAATAATTTAGCCTCAACAATGATTTATATTAATATTTTACTATATATATATGTATATATATTAATATATGTTAACATTATTAATAATATTAATGAATAATCTAACTTGAATGCTGAAAAAAAACAAGATGAACTTTGTAGTTAATATATCAACATTTCCAGTTTCTTTTTAAAGAACAGCTGTAATATAATCATAGATTTTATATATTGTGTTTTAAGAATTCTTGCACATTCAAAAACATAATTTAAAAATTTGAAAACAACAAAATGTTGTGTAAATGTTTAGCATTCATAAAAAGTCAGTTTAATTTTTGGTGTTTAGTGTAATGTTTTTCAGACAAAATGGAATTTGAATTAACATTTGTACTGGTTATAACTTTTTGATTCACAATAAAACTCTGCTTGCTGAGTATAACATAACATTATGGCAATGTTTTTACATAAAAAACCTGACACGCAATTTTAACCATTTCCTTATATGGAGTTATATTCGTATAACATCCTGATGATTCAGAACAATTATACAGAATGGTAATACACTGTGCAGTTGTCCAGTTGTGTTTTAAATTAAAAAGGTTGAATGAGTCCAGATCATTCTCAAAGGGAGCTGAATACACCAGACTCTCCTTTCTGAACTTCATCAACAACCTCTCATCCCTCCAAACAAATTAGTCAAGTACTACTGGGAAAATAATTTGTTTAAATGCTCTTTAAAAGTGTGTTTATTTTGCTGTTGTCAGATCACATCAGGCACACAAGTGGTAAAGTGCATACAAAAACAAAAAGATGACTAATTATACCCAAGGCACAGTGACATCTCTGCCCCCTGATAGCAACTTTCTTTAAGATACAGAAAAACAGACCAATGTAGCCTACAGAGAGTTAGTGCAACCCTAAACTTGTTTGTTGTTAAGGGATGTGTTTACAATGGAGAAATAAATACTTATGTATAAGATTTACTCATATATTAATACTTCTTCTGTGTGAGGTTTATAGTCTGTGTTTGGGTGCTAAAGCTTAATAATGGCTCTCTAACATGAGTTTGTGATCTATGATTAGCTTGTCACAATGAGTTATGGGTTTGTCAGGGAATTGTTTTTCCTCTACCGTGAAACAAATGAATGTGAATGACATTGATCGTTCTGCTGGTCAGCTATATCAATTCACATGAAGTCTGTAAATACACAAACTATCACTGCATCCAATCATGAACCCTCACTCATGATTATGATTATGAACTGTTTGTTACATTTAAAAAAGTTAATGTGATATATTGAAAAAGGCATTAAATACTCTTGTGTGTCCATTTTCCCCTCAAATTAAACTTTAAACAAAGAAAAGGGACACTTACATATGTATTCAAAAAAAAAATTCAGTCTACAAGCTGTCATTTCCAATTCGCAGCAATTTGTAACTTCATTGTAAGAACATGGGTTATGTCAGTAACAATCCAGACCTTTACGTTTACGTAAAAGATCTGTTTTCTTACAGACCTGTTACAGAGGCTAAAAATGTCACAGAGCCTCTCACAGAAGAAGAATGCAGAGGAGCTGTTGTCGAGTTCAGTACAGACAACATTCCAACATTTCATCTCACTCCCATTTCTCTACTGGCCTGATGATGATTTCATCGATAAAGCTTTTGTGTCATTTGCGATTCGTTTTGACCAGTTTTCTGATATTTTAAGGTTGCTTAAAATAAACTAGCTTAAAGATAACTATCTATTTTTAGAAATGAACAATGTAGACTGTTATTCCAGTTTCTATTTCGTGACCAAGTCAACCTGGGTTTGTCAGGACACTGAGAGAGGAGATATGCTTTATTGAATTATTTGTTTTGTGTATTAAGGGTTGATCTCATAGAAGCGGCACACATTGTGGGTAAATTCTTGGCCTGCAAAGATTCTCTGTTTCTCTGTGTGCATCTCAAAAAACAAACAAAGAAATGTGATCTGATTCTACCACCGGAACTAGCTCTACCGCACAAGCAAGTTTAGCCAAACCATGGACATCACTGTGAGCTATAGTCACATTCAGACACACACACACAAAACAATGGGTTTCCATGTTTCATCGAGCATTAAACAGTACCAATTAAAAGTTTTTAAACAGCAAGATGTGTAATGTTTTTAAATAATTCTCTTCTGTTCACCAAGCCTGCATTTATTTTATGCAAAATGCAGCAATATACAGTAAAATAGTTTTACTATTTAAAATAACTGCTTTCTATTTGAAAATGTTATTTATTTCTATGGTCAGAGCTAAATTTGTAGCATCATTACAGTCTTTAGTGTCACATAATACTTTAGAAATTCTAAATAGCTGATTTTCTCTTCAAGATACAATTATTATTAATAATATCTAAAACTGCACATAAATCACACAAAAGCTTTTTATTTGAGATAATTCGTGATCTTTGGATCTTTCTATCTTTCTAATTTTGTGATATTATTCACTATAGCACTATGGAGGGATTTCTAGGGGATCATGTGACTGAAGTATGCCACTAATTCAGATTTGAAATAAAAAGGAATAAATTACATTTGATTATATATTCAAATAGAGGTCAGTTAATTTTATATATTTAAATATATATATATATATATATATATTTTTTTTTATTTTATTTTTTTTTTCACTGTTTTTGCTGTACTTTGGATCAGATAAATGCATTATTCAGTTTGTGTTAAATAGTCTTAAAAATGTCTTTTATTTTGTCGATTTTTCTTCCCAAAGAAAAATATAAATATTATATATATATATATATATATATATATATATATATTTATATGAAAGTAATAGAATATATACAAAATATATAAATACATCACACCTATCTATTAATCTATCTATCTGGATAGATAAACAGACAGACAGGCACATAGACACACAGAGCAATTAAAAATTAGGCCATATGTTAGTTTATATGCATATTATAAAA
The DNA here is from genome assembly GCA_032353835.1 of Enteromius viviparus. NCBI lineage: Eukaryota > Metazoa > Chordata > Actinopteri > Cypriniformes > Cyprinidae > Enteromius > Enteromius viviparus. The sequence continues at coordinate 67,089 of JAUCNO010001657.1, read as the reverse complement.
AGAGTATAGACTAGACTGAAAAATTATATCATTTTAATGAAATAAATCACTAAATTTAAATAATAGCATTAATTTCATATAAATGAAAGCACTTTGCTTGACAAATGCAATTAATCATATAATGAATAAGAGAGATAAAATTCCATCAGAGCATAAAAACACTGCGTAATGACAAACATGAATAGGCTTAAATTAACAATCACCTTAATGTTCAGCTTTAAGAGTTTAAAGCTGATGTCACTGTATTCTTTAGAAAAGGATACACTCTGAATTCAAAAAGGCAGATGAATGCCATTCTACAGGATATACTTGTAAAGATGCCATCCTGTAACATGCAAAGTCTGATCAGATTTATCTACATGGCAGACCTGTTCTTTGAGGTCACAGTGAAACTAACTGCTACCATTCCTCTGGTTTCAGAAAAAAATAGATGGGACGGAAGGCCATAGCATATGAGGGAATTTTTAAGAATGAGCTCAAAACCATACTTGTATAAATATGTTTCACCAAAATAAATAATTATAAAAGAGCCATATACAATTTATGATTTTCTGATTGACCAAATTTAGGTACAAAACTACAGTGGCCTCCTAATAATGATATTGAAATAAATTGAACAATATAAAAGATCTACAAAATAAAGCCTATACCTAAAAACTGTGTATGTGTTTGGTCCCAGTACTCCCTAAATTATTGGGACCAAATTTCCCCACAAGGATATAATAATTTTCAGCTTATGGAGAACATGGTCCAAAGAAGAAACAATAATATATTGTACCTTTGACAATAGCAAAAGGTTTTGTGCAAGTAATAGGTTTAGGTGGAGGTTAGGGTAAGGGGTTAGAAAAAGCAGTACAACAACATTATGTCTACAAAATATATAGATAGATAGACGGACAATACAAGACAATAAAGTTACAGTTTATATATATTAGCCTATATATATTAAATATCCTGGTTTCATATACAGATTCATAATATAGGCTATTTAATATTGTTAGTAGGTAAAATCGATACACTTCAATCATTTCAATCGTTTGAGTAAACTCGAAACAAGAGCAAAAAAGTGGGGTTTTTCTATAAGGAAAGGTGTGCTCGCTCTCTCACTCATAACCGGTCCAGCAGGCAGGTTAGGTTAACTAACCCACGCATCGGTAAGAACCTCTCTGACGAGTCCAACCGGCAGGATCATCATTCCTCGCCGCCCGGAGTGAGACCCCATCCGTTCGCTCTCTATAAAAGCACCGCGCTTTTGAAAAGAGAAGAGCAGTTCGTCTTTGTGAAAAGATGTCTTTAAAAAGAGAACCGTCTCGCTTTAAATGTTTCTTTTTCCAAGCAGGTTTTAAAAGAGGATCCCGGATCGATGGCGTTCTCTCTGCACTGCATCTCTTCGGTAACCTGTGGCTTCCTATTTGGCCGAGTGGTTCTCAACAGTTCAACAGTTCTTTTGAAAATTGTGAAATGTTCAGGACCACTTGATCAGACGATGGAAAATTTCGCAGCCGAGTCGGGCTTGTTACTTTTTTAAAATCAGGTTTGTTGATTGACTGTAGGATGACTTGCCTTGTTGGCCTATTTGCGCACGCGCTCTGTGTCGTTGCCGTGTGTTAACATGTTTTGTTGTATGACTAAATTTGATGTATTTGATTTTCGGATTTTGTTTGAAAATAAATAAATAAACATTAAATATGAAAAACTAAACTTATAACTATTCTTTCTCATTTTTGTTACAAAACTGGTAATATTAGTGATTGTTTTTGATTACAGACTGTAGATTGTTTATACCAACACTATTTAATCCTCGACAACTTTAATGTTCTTCAGCACATCTTTGCATTGTGTGGTATGTATGCGCTGACAGATTTGTTTTACGTTTAAACAGTTTTTTAGAATAACGGTCTTAACAACTATTTAAAAAGTTATTATCTTGCCCACACTTCATACATTTTGGAGGAAAATGTTGGGTGGGTAAATAAAAAAGAACTACCTTTGAACAGTTTTTGTGTTCAGTCAGAATTGTTGAATTTCATGGTTAAGACGTTTAGAGTTTCGATTCATCAGTGGTGATGATGTTTCTATTGATGGGAACATGGACAGATTACACTGGCATGAAAACAGCTGAGGAGGACCCCTGGGACACTGTGTTTAGGATGCAGGGCATGTCTGTGAGACTCCAGGGACCACTGGGCATGATACAAATCAACATGGATTAAAAGAATCGGACCAATAATCTTATATATGTACATTTAATGCTGCAATACCCATTGTACTCATGCATTTTTAGCTATAGTTGCCGGGAGGCATGCATAAAGGTAAATAGTAAATAATTACACCGTATGTTAAACTGCCAATAAAAAAGACACTTTAGTAAAAAATGATATATGAGACATATAATTGCTATGCCCTAAAACAGACTTGCTTAATACTGCGTTACTTTTATGACAGTAACTCATACAAGTATTTTAAACTAGAAGAGAGAGAGAGAGAGAGAGAGAGAGAGAGAGGCGGAGAAACCAGCGAAGCTTTGAATCGATCCACATGGTTTTCTATTGGACTACCAGGTTTCAAGCAAAGGATAGAGATGGTTAAACATACGCCGAAGCTCCTGAAGGATATCTGTCCTTTAAAAAGTCACAAGTATTTGAGTATTATTTCTGATGCCCTTTCACGTGGTTACATTAAGCGGCGTGCCTTAATAAGAAACTGGCTGTAACACCCAGATGACAACACAGCTCAAACAAGAGGTTTCCCATGGCTTTATATGATGCAACACAAGATTCAAGGAATATACAGCAGAGGGAAACACCTGTGGAACTTGACACTCTCAATTTGGATGCCGATATAATATTTGGACTGACCAGTCATCATCTGAAGAGAAAACAGAAGGTAGAAGTAGCTCCTTGTCCGTTTGCATGCGTAATTAACTTCATAGCTGTTAAATATGACACGTTTGATGCTTAGTTCATTTGTTAAATAGAAAAAGTGCAAAAGATAAAGAATATTTCAGCACCAAGAAAAAACATGAATGTGTGTCTACTGTAACCACAACAAATCCCAGTGTCTGTACAAAGTGTTTCATGTCACGTTTTAGATCTCAGAGACCTGCTCGGAGCGTCTAATACGTGCGTTGAAACGAAAACAAACGACAGCACGCTATCACAATGTAGTCTAAAATGCATCCAAACATTTCCAAATCACATTTCTGAAGAGTAAAATATTTATATACATGCTCCACTAATGCATAAACTTCAATATGGGGTTTTTATGCAAATGCAATAGCAGATTGTGACCATGTGGTGGCGCTATAGGAATAGTAAATGGCTGACTGGACGACTGAAAATGTCTCGCAGAGTAGGCTACTTTAGTAGCGTGTATATTTTACACTGTTTTTTTTAATAATACTAGACTATACAAAAAGAAACATTGACAAAATAAACTATAGGCCTAACATGTAATCTGAATAAAATTATAATTGTAATAGAATATAAAAAAATGCTGAGCTTGTTGCAATGCTTTTTTTGCGTGTTGTCTTGTCTTGGCGTTGTTTTCCTTCTTTCCCCTTTTGGTGCTCCGGTTTCCACCACAATCCAAATCAGCATATGTGAATTGGACACAAATTAACTACCCGCAGGTGTGAGTTTTATATGTTTCTGACAGAAAAAATAGGAATGGGTCCATGGTAGTAAATGATAAAGTGCGCCTCGATACGTTTGCATACTTCTATCCTGCCTACACCACTGTACTGTCAAATAAAAAAAGCTAAAAATTCTCCCCCGTTCAAAAGAGAACGCCTTCAATGTTGAATCAGAGTCAGGAGCGCGCTGTGAGCAGGGATTCCGCTCCGCCCCTCAGCGATTCAATATCACTGTAACTTTGAGAGCTGATTTAAATTCATTTATCGTCAACATGGGAATGAGAAGCGCAACAACTCGCAAGACTAGAAAAACTGAACTCCAGACGCTTGAGTAAAGTTATCTTCTGATTTTAAATGGATAATGTTGGGATCTCGCAGTGAGTCGGAGTAATTCAGTGTCTGACGCGCGGGGACATTTAAAACAGAAACATGCGCTCTCATTATTGGGTTCAAGAAGCAGGACGCAGCCCAGATTACAGGAGGTTCACGGTGAGATATAGTATGATTAAAGTTGTACAATTATTGTGTTTATTCTGCTATTCACTGAAATAGTTATCATTTGATTCATGAAAGCACCTATTGATTCATTAACACTTTATCATACTGAAAAAGGCATAAACTAGGAAAAGTTGCTTAGGCGGTCTAAGCCTGGTCAGGTTGGTGTGGCTAGTTTACAAAGGCTTTAAGGTGATGAGGATGAGAGAATAACTAGACTCTCTGTAGACAAGCTTAGCAATGCTTGGAAAACATCTTAAACCTGCTAAGACCAGCAAAAAATTTGCACTGAGGCAAACTGTTTAGCTGCACAGTGTTGTTTTTGTTAGGAGGACCATCTAATGAGAGTCTTAAAGTAAAGTTTTGTGTCAACAATCTATATTTTACTCCAGCAGTCGCTTTTCATTCACTCTCCGTTTTAATTATCTTCTGCCCTTCTGTCACTTAAGGTCGTTGAAGTATCAGCAAGCAGTGAATCAGTGCAGAATCCAGCACTCAATCCTAGGAAAAGGCTTCATTCGGCAGAGGAAGTGCAATGCGGCAGCCGGCCAAACCCGGAGGGTGCCGGTTCAGTGTCCGTAACGGAGTTAAGATATTCTGAGAACAAGCATGGGAGGGAAAGCCTGTGTCAGCGATGTCAAATCATTGCGAAGCAACTGAACAGGCAGGCGCGCGAGCTGGCCGAGCCAGGAACTCTGAAGGTTTGTGCATTCAACTACACCATTAAATCAATTTATCTCAGGCCCTGTGACACTGTGAAGAAATAATCAACTTCATCTTTAAAAACTAAACTCTAATTAAAAGCTTTCAAATTCATTTCTAACAATACTCATAACATAACAATAAAGAATTTGGGAGAGTTGGAAAACCTTATAAAGTGTAGTTCACTTAAAAATTTAAATTCAACTTTTTTTTTTTTTCTCGCACTCATGTTTTTCCACACCTGTCTCACCTTTTTTCTTCATGAATATAGGTGACATTGAAGGCTGGAGTAATGGCCTCTGAAAATGACTTTTTTTAGTATTTATTAAAGATGTATTAATATTAGCAGTTAATATACATCTAAAATTTACAATCCGTATATGAATTTGACGTGGTGCGAGTTCAAAACACCATTTGACATGAACACTTTTGGACTCATCGCTGTCGTTAAAGATAATGCCTACTATATGATGTTGAAATGGCAGTATTTTGACTTGGCTGCCTCTTTGGCCCACCATGCATCTAAAAAAAACCTTCAACAATGTTCGGAAATATGAGGTGGGCTACTTCTTTTTGACACTTCTGCCAGCATCTACCCTGTCCACAATGATTATTTTAGTCATAGTAAGATGTATTGCAGGTAAAACACATTTCAATGACCAGTAGAACCATCCAACTCAGCAGGATTTTATAGTCCCGTTAATCGTGTGTGATGACACACTTTGAGCGGCTATATTCAAGAGAAAATCTGCTGAGATGAATGCAACCATCCATGCCTATCATTGGTGATGAGAGTTCTGATTATATTAACTGCCCTGGCAGTGCATAAAGAGAAGGCTGCGAAACCTTAGTCTTTCATTTAAGAATCAGCTCGTATTAAACTGCATCTATAGTATGTTAATGGTAGAAGCACAACTTTTAATGTAAATTTCCACTTCCCTACTTATAAATGTATAAAGATAATTATCTCTTCTTAAATAAACAGTTATTTAGAGTTGGCCCACCTGTTTTCTTTGTTATTGCTTGTATTTATTACGCAGTGATGTCATTATTTATTAGTGTCAATATTGTCTTGTTTCCATGCTTGTATACAGAAGTTATTGTTCTTAGCAACGATGCATGTAAAGGGAAGTGGTGAAGTGATACCATCTAAAAAGGAAGTTAAAGCCACCTAACTTTTACCACTCAATGAAAGTGTGATCCTGTTGGCTTGATATTGCATTTCCTCTAATGAGCAGAGGCTGTGCATTCCTTCACGTTGACTGGGATTATAAGGAGTTGGACCTGACTGTAACCTCCTGTTTTGATGTTTTGTCTTTTAAAGTGCTGTTGTAGGAGAACCATTTTGGGTTCCCCAAAGAACCTTTTAGTGAGCAACCAGGTTTTAAAAATTATCTAAAGAACAATTTCTCACTGTAAAGAACGTTTTTTTTTTTGCCATTTTTGCAATTATTCTTTTTGGAAGAAATATTTGTTGTGTATTTTTTGATGGGTAGGATTAATTTGATAAAAAACACCATATTTAATTTAAACTTTAAGGCAGCACCATAATGCAGCAGTGCTGGGCTAAGAGATACGTTGTCTGGTACAGTCACACACATTGAAATTACAACAGATTTCAAGGTTTGTTTGGGGGATAGTTCTACATTTCACTCATTTGTTTTGGGAAAGTCCAGCTCTGCTAGTTGGCTTACAAAAATGTGATTTCCTTATGCAATGGGACATTTGTAGATCAACCAGTTTAAGGCTATTTTAGAGGAATTTATTAAAGGAGACATATTATGCCCATTTTCTGCTAAATGTAATGTAAGTTTGTGAGGTTCCAGCTCAAATTACTCTACAGATAATTTATTATATCATTTTGAAATATCCTGTTTTGAGTGGAAGCGGAAACACTCTGATTTCTGTGCATGTTTAATGCAAATTGGCTTTTGTGCCCCAGCCCCTTTTCCAGAATAGATCTGCACCATTACAGTTGGTACCTGCTAAAAACAACAGATTTGGTTCGGATTATCAAGTTTATTATGCTGAAATCATGCATTTTAAATTGTGCATGGTTTGATTCACTTAAAAAAAGGGTTCACTTAAAAAAACAAACAAACAAAGATAGACAAACTACAATCTGATCTTGTTTTTCTTATAAGCCTTTAACTAGCCTTTAACTTGTTGACAGAATAAACAGTTGCTTTTCTAGGCTCTGGTAACAAGCTTGGAGAACAGATTTGGTAAAGCTTTAAAAATGTGCAAGGAATTGTGTCAATACCAGACTCCATAAGTTTGCCTCATGGAGTTGTATCTCACAGAAAGATTTTAAATTAAAAAGTGTAATGGCAGTCTAAATCCATTCAGACTCATCAATAAAAAACAAATTGGAGTATAGAATGGAGAGATTTATCTCAATTTCAAATCATTATGATCACATAACAGTGGGCAATCCCATGAATTAAAAACAAAACCTTATGTAGCAGATCTGCAGAAGGAATATTAACTTCAAAGGTATTTTTTCCCACAGCCAATATATATATATATAATGCAAATAAAATTAATTGCTAACATGTACATATATTTAAAAATCAATTTTAGCAATTTGTACCTATTTTTATTTATATATACTATATATATATATATAATTTGTATTTTTTCCTCCGCTATATGGGACTGGGGCAGATGAAGCTGAAGAGACCTGATATTTGGGTTGAAATATATTAAATATTTTTAAAAGGTCTGAAGACATTTTATATGTTATAACGTTCAGTGAAATTACCATACATCCTAGCAAAAGCAAATTAAGGGTCTGAATTACTCCAGGCCATCACAGTATAGTACTGTATGTGATGTTACTACATTTAAAGCCATATTATAATCTCTGCACAGGCATGTGATAATAAATATTTGTTGGTAAGACTAGCAGTAGCATAATTTAGTCAGCTGTGTATTATTCATTTTGGACAAATACTTTACTTTTAAGTATATGTGGGTTTTGTCACTACTGACATTTAACATTTAAAAGAAAACACGATATGTGCACAGCTAATGACTCGTTCTCTTCCTTTAACCTTTTTTCTATCTTTCTGCAAAGGTATTCTTATATTCCCGCTATACCAAACGATAGTGCTGTTTTACGTTTAATGTTGTGCTTTTGTTTTCTCAATTTACTGTCGTCATCCACATCATCAACCACAGTGGTTTTCTTTAACCAGTCTTGAGGCATGTTGGGACATTTATTAGTGCTGGCCCTAAAATGCCAGAGTAAAGAACCTAAAGGCTCATATATTTTGCTTGTACATTTACTGAGAAAATCACCCCTGAACATTTTCCTGTGAGCTTTAAATGACACAGTAAGCATCTGACTGCCCCCCTGTGTTCAACACCAGTACAAACAGAGCTCTAAAAATATTTACTGACAGTATTGAGAGGACTACTTACCAAATGGTGCATTCTAGGTAAAAAGGATGATTACTACAATCAACCAGGACCATCCTACGGAGAATCACCTGACCGTAAATTCAAGGGAAAGTCTCAGAGGCCGGCTGTGGTCTCACTGGAGGGGGTGAAGCAATCTCAAAGAAATAAACTGGGATGGAATGATGTGCCGGTCCATGTGATGAAAATTTAAACCTGTACATGTCCCTGCTGTCTCAGCAGTCAGTCTGCCAGGCATGACCGCAGTTTATAGGGAAAAGCAAGTGGGGTACCTACCCAAGGGGATTATGGCTTCCTTTTTTACAGGTCTGTACCTATAGCAAAGGTCTCTGCCTCCCTCTGTGAGATTATTCTTCCAGTCGTCTTGTCCTTGGCTTGCTAGCAGGTGACCTTTTGGCACTGCAAGCACTCTTTACAGTTTTCTAACTGCGTGATACACCGTGGAGGGCAAAAGGCTAAGGCTAAGGTGGTTCCTGAGAATCACACTCTCTCTTCCTGTGTATGCTTTTGCTTATAGTGTGCAGCAGTTTCAGAAATCATCTGTGAACTGTAATCTGCTATGTAATCAAAGTCTCGTTTATCTGCATCAGTGAAGCGGTTCATTATTTAGGTCCATTTTCTTCCGTTTATATCTCCTTCTTAAAACTGGACATGAAAAGAGTGTGATTTACTGTAATGAATAGACAACCTTAAGAACATTTGCGGCTAGATGACAGATCATCACTGTGCTCTTCTCTGTCACTCTCCCCTTTCCATCCTGTGCTGATTATATCACGCCCTGAGGGGTCACAACTTGTCCATCACAGATCAATCCATCACACTGACGGGACCTGGTTGTCATAGCAACCTGTTTGAAAGGTGGAATAAGAATCACAAAGCTTTCTTGTATTTCCTAATGCTTAGTCATTCATTTATCCTTGTCTGTCTGTATGCGTGTCTACTTATTGAATGAACCAAAATATTTAACATTTTAATGCATATTTAGAGGCGTCAATTAATCTTAACAACTGCAAAAATCTGATACTATATGCTGATTTGCTGCCGAAACTTTTAGCATTTTTATCAGTTGCAAACAGTTGCTGCTTAATATTTATGTGGAATCCAAACCTAATAATAGATATTTAAAAAAAAAAGCTTAAAGGTTTACTCCACCCTTTTACTTTGTCTTCATAACACAATGTAAGATATTGATGAAAATCGCGAGTCTTTTGACTGCCCCACTGACTGCCAAGTAATGAACACTCTCCAGGTCCAGAAGAATATAAAAGACATTATCAGAATAGTCCATTTGCCATCAGTGGTTCAATCTGAATTTTATTAAGCAACGAGAATACTTCTTGTATGCAAAGAAAATAAAAATAACAGCATTTTTTCAACAATTCGTCTCATCTGTGTCTCTCTGTCTATCCACTGAATGCAAACTATGTATGCTCTTCTGTGTCAGCTGTTACATAAGGATGCATATGAGACTAATTGTTGAATCCATTTTATTTTCTTTGCGTAAAAAAGAATTCTCGTCACTTTATAAAATTCAAATTGAACTTTTCTGTACCTTGTGTTCTGAAGACCAATAAAACTTTTACGAGTTTGGAACAACATTGGGGTATGTGATTAAAATAATTAATAAGTTAAAAAAACTTTAAAATAATAAAGCATCTCAAAAACAAAAAATGTATCACTTTTTAGAAATCGTACAGAACAAAATTAATCACATAAATGCATTAATTGTGTGAACAAAAATATAAAAAACTTTTTACAGATACTATAACACAGTCTTAACTTTTTTTTAACTTTGGATGTCCATTAATCACATTAATGAAATGTTAGCATTTGTGGCCACCATGGCAGTTTTATTTGCTTATCCGGACACCGTAGAGTTTTGTCTCTGGTGAGTCCAAACTAATGAGAGTGACCTTTGATTTTCTCCAGAGTCTCAGAGGCCGGGTGAGTCGTTCTGCAGGTAAAGAGCGGCTGCACTTCTGCAGCTGAGCGCAGAGCTCAGATCAATGCTGCATTTGCATTAATCACTACAGAGTGCTCTTTCACAGCTAACACATGATGACTGATGAATGTGTGAGTGGGAACATGTGTGAGGAGTGGGTTATGAAGCGGCTGGGCTGTGGAACAGAGCCAGGAGCTAATCAGGGTATTGCACTATGTACGGAGACCCTACAAATCAGCACCTGTGTGAGAGAAACACCAGCATAGATAACCCCATAGTATTCCACCAACTGTTGTTATTCTAGTTCCCCACAGGGAAAAAAAAGATTACATACCCAGCACATCTGGCATGAAAAGGCAAAATGATTATGAGCAGACCCAAAGCAGATTTTTAGAAATTTTATTTAGAAATTTGGCAGAATGGATTTAAACATCATGAAATGTAATAAAAATACTTCAATAACAGTAATGCATTATTGGTTGCTGAAAGTAGTATTCAAATTAATGAAAAAACAAAATACAAAAAAATAGATTTTTATTTCTTTTTTTTTAATGGGTGTTAAATGTTTTATGAAAAAATTGTGGGCGCAGATTCATTGGACCCGGTCAGAAAATAGACATAAAAAAGGAAAAATATCTTTAGTACGATTTGGAAATGCTAAATTACTTAGAAAATCAGCAACAGATGTCTGGCACTTCTATATATATTAGAAGTATATATTTATTTATATATGTAAAAGTCATGAACCAAAACTCTAGGCATTATTTTCTTAATGAAAATACATCACAAATAATAAACTGCACATTTTACTGATTTTACTGATACATACTGTTTTAATGTATCATGTACCTCTCTATCCATCCAGAATCCAAAATGTAACTGAATTCAAGTCTAGTGTGACCATACCTTGAGAAAAAGAAATAGTCTTAAAGACCAGAAAATATCAGTGGTGAGAAGGCATAAAGAATAAGGTGACAAATCCAACTTAAGAAAGTCAGTTGAAGCAGGAGTTATAGAGGTTTGTCATTGCATCCTTCAGAGTCCATCATTAACCTGAGGCAATGGGGGTCTGACAGTGCGGTGGGCCGGATCAGCTCGAGTATATGGGATCGGTAAGCTGATAGAAGCACACTGGAACAGATTGAATAACAGGCTAAGTGAGCTGTGAAACAGATCAATGCAGTAGTTTGGTAGCCGTAATTCAGTTCTGTCCCTGAACCTGCACCTCAACCTACTTTCATCGTCTGGCACTGATATAAGTGCATCATGTAAGTCATATTGAAAGCTTGAGTCACACACACAAAAAAGGCTTCTATTCTATGACAAATATCCTAAAATCTTAGCACAAAGCAGGTAGTAGCTTAGTCACTTTATCCTTTCTCAGCGCTGCACTGTCAGAGGATGCTCAAGAGAACGCTTCGGTACTGCAGCACCACAGTTTTATGCACCAGTTTGCCCAAAGAGGCCCCATATGCCTTGTCAGAGCTGGAATATTTAAGTTCACACCGGCTTTATAACTCTCACCACACTCATTTTCAGTAGCCACCGGAGCAATAAAGCTGCAGGGTTACGGCTCTCTCTTGACGAGTCCTGGATGCCACTAGTTTAGCAGAGGAGGGATACAAGCGGTCCAGTGAAGCAAATACAGGACAAGACATAAGCTCCCAGGGTTTTTTGGGCTACTTTGAACTTGTGATTACTGCTATGGGTGTGTTAACTCGTCTTTGATTAAGGCCCTTCCATTGGTCGTTTGTCCTTGTTGTCACTTCATGCAACCAGGTAGTCTCTGTCTTACTTTCAACTTCCTTATCTCCTTTCAGCCACAGCCTGCCTGGCGGTCACATTTTCAGATTAGTTGTCATTAGTGATGGCTCAAAGATTAGAATGTGAGATTTTGGTGTTTCAGGAGACGCACAGCAGCTGTGTTGAGGAGATAGCTGAGTTCTCACACCTGAGTTTAAGCTTAGAGTACAAAGTCTGAATGTCATCAAAAGGAAGCTGTCTGGAATAATTTAAAAAGTTTTATAGCCTTTTTCTGTTAAAGGAAAAAGTCATGCGTCGAGATTCTGCTGGTGTATTGATTTCTAGATTTATATCTTGTAAATAATGTGCACACACCACCTTTTTTTTACTGTTTAAAAAGACAAAAAGGCTGAAAATGGCACTCAAGAGGTGTGTTAAGTTACGATCAACTGCATTAGATACAGAATATCAAAACAAGCAACATTATTAAAGAAAAAATCAACAATTATGAAGCAATTTAACCAGCATCTGTATTTGAATTGATTTTAATCAACTTTAAAGTTCATTAAAAAACATGTTTTCCTTTACCCTTTCAAGATCCAGGATTTTTTAGTATCTAGGATCCTAGATTTAAAAGTGTTTCTAAACTTGGAAAAATCATGTAGATGAATAAAATCTCAGCAATAACTATAATAAAACATATTCTAATCAAATTACCTAGTCATGTCAAGATTGCAGTTACTTTAATTTTGTAAGAAATTCCTATTCAGTTAAAAAAAAAATCATGAGGACTTTAAATATTTTCTTTTGTGAGCTGGGAGGCCCTGGAGTGAAAAAAGGTTGAGAACCACCACTCTAGGGTTTGTTTTGTTAATAAATAATGCTTCGCAACTAATAAATGAAAAAATGAATAACTTTACAATGACCTCTAAGATAATGAGCTCATAAAACAACATTTGAGGTGTATTTAGGAATGTTAGCCCACATAACGTTGAGCTCCTGTTGTTATCAACAAAGGGTTTCCTCTAGTCTGGTGGTTGTCAATCTTTTTGACTCAAAGACCCCCCATTGTCCAGCACAATATCTGAAGGACCCTGCCACTTTAGTATTTAAAATGTATTGAATTATGATTCACTTCACACCTTAAAAGTTATATAAAGGGGGGGGGGGGTACCCATGGTTTCTTGATAGTGTGCTAGTTTTGGTACTATTTTAGTATTTTAAATAACTGTGAAAAGTCATTCTTCGTCCCCCGTTACTAAGGCCCCCGACACTTGGTGGAGAACCAGACACCAGTCTAAATGTGAGTCTCATGACGTCCGGTGAATATTTCCAATGGCCATTCTTTGAAAAGTTGCATATAAAGGTCAATCTCACTTTCCTGTGGTCGAGTATTTCCCCACTTATCTATTACTGCACCTGCAAGAATATCTTTTAATGTATAAATGCAGCTTGCAGCCTGTTTGTTTAATTTGACTGGGCCTGCTGTGACATTTACATTCAGCAAATAAATTAACTGAATCCTTGAAGTTTATTATCTCACTGACATTTCTAAACAGCTTTCTTGTGTATGTGCAGTGCTTTATACTGTAGGTGGTCTGCTGCATTATTGTCGATGTAGCAGAGAAGTGCGTAAAGTTATCATTCGGTGATAAGAAGTTAGTGTTCTTGAAGACAGACATATTTGAATGTGCGTCCAGCAGAATGCACACAGATAATGTGAGAGAGGAAACTCAGCTGGCGGCCTGCTGAAAAACAGAGGACACAACAACAGTGCCTCAAAAAGGAAAAAATAGTGAAGCATAACTGTTTTCTTTAAAAGGTGTTGCCATCACTGTGCATTCCCTGTAAAAACAGGAAACTACAAGGAGGACACAGGGAGGAGTGGAACTGTTCATTTGATCTCTGTTGACTGGAGGCCTGACATGTTCAGCTTTGACCTTCTTGGCTCAAAAACAAGTTCATAAAAGATGAAACCTGTGGTGATGTACCTAAAATAGGAACTTTGACTGCTCTGTTGACATGGAACATTGAATTGTATCTCCCGCTGTTGTGGAAAACTCTTAGGTTACCAATCCTCCTCATTTTTTGGCATGGACCAGAGCAGATATGGATATGGTGCTCACTATGTATCAGAGCATGTATGCTGTGACAACATTTCCTCAACATTGTGAGGGCCTGTTTGCAATAAGTACCTACCTAGTCTTATGGCACAAATGTACCTTGTGCACTTTTTAGTGAGACATAAAATATGTACCAACAAGTACTGTACATATCACTGCAGTTTCCAAAAGAAATGAACACTATAGACAGTCAAATTTGGGAGACTTGAAAAGGAACGTTTAGCATCACACATATCAATGGGTTTTTATAGCTGTTTGGTTTGTTAGCTAATGGAGCACAGAGATGTACTTGAGAGGTGAGGAGCTCTGGTTCGAATGCTTTGTAACTATGTTTCGACACAACAGTTCAAATCTGTGTAAAAGGAAGTTAAAAAGACATGGTTGCATCAACAAAAATGTGTTTTTATATCAGTTTTGCATTTTTTAACACTAAGTTTAGGCTTGGATTTGGTGTAGGGCATATTTCCAACTTTAAATTTATGTAAATTACGAAAATGTATGTAATAAATGTGCCATGTATTGAGCCTGTGTTTTAGTGCCACTCAGTGGATATTTCTCTTTAAAATTGCAGTGAAACGTGCAGTAAGACAAGTGAAAACGAAATGCACAGAGGTACATATTTTTACTGTACTGAGTTGGTAAGTACTGTATATTCAGTCAAGACTGTTATATAAATATTTTTACAAGTATATTTATAAAACATACAGTATATACATTTGACCATGCAATTCTCCAAACAGGTTTTCTATAGAACTAAGCAGGAGAACTAAACATAGAAGTCTGGAGAAGATTTTCTGTGAAGGAGTGTTGATTTAGTAACATGCAGATGAAAAAATATCCAATGCAATATTCTTGCAATATTCTGAAAAATGTAAAGTCATTTTGCAATTATCTTTGATATATCATCATTCTAGAGCATATGAGAATTGAAAATAATGAATCCCTATATTACGGACAGAACATTCTGGAAGTCAAATATGATTTGCAGTGCTCTGTGTGGGTTAGAAGTGTTTGGGAAGCCGGGTCAACATTTCCTTTTTAACTGGCATCAAAAGATAACTTTTTGACCAAAAGCACACTTAAAACTATCACAGATAAAATCTTTGCCCCACATTCATTCTTCAAAGCGCACTGTTATCTGCAATTTTACTTTACCCTAATACAGAAAACTGCTTTTGTGACCAGCAGATACAAAGACTTGGAAACAGTCATATGGAAATAGGATAATATTTATGTTCAAAGTAGGAAATTGTTTCAGCGCTCTCTGAAAAATTCATTTATTGCATTCATTTATTATGACTCATTCTGCTGAATGATTGTATTAATCATCTGGCTAATTGGCTTGGCTGATATGCATCAGTGGGACACTAATGATTCTTATGAGAGTGCTATATTTTTCAATACGGGATGACATACTTGCTCTATAATCACTGCTGGAAGGATTGTGTGTAATGTTAATTAAGCCATCTAAAGTCGCTTTATTTGACCATGGAGCTGAACCAGGGCGAAACAAATCTTTCTATCACCATTCGGGTTTGTTAGAAACATTCAAAGTGGCACAGAGGGTGCTTCTGCTTCACAGCTGGTAGATTTGCATTGGAAGCTCTTACCTAATCTTTCTTATGTTTGTATTTTACCTGAGTATATATCCACCAACACATTATGCAATAACCTACACAGAGGCAGCATTGCTTTGAATGCATCAGTGATGTATGTGGATGTCATTTCAGTTACGTAACTGTCTCATTAAAGTGACAGGAACTCGGCTTTGATACGGATGACTTGGAATGCAAGAGAAACCCAGGATAAACAAGTCTTTGCTAAGTCACTGTCGTGGGAGAGTGGCTGGTTTTTATATTCATGCTTCATCCTTGCTTCAAGTAAATCCCAGCTCTGGTATTCTGTGACACACTGTCCAACAACGTACAGTGAACCTTTTCATGACTTTTCTCAAAAACAGTTGCAGGCTTGTGATTCCCTTTCCTTCCTTATGGAACTTTCCTTGCCAGAAAATTTGTAGACACTGCAGTAATTTTCGTAATATTGTCAGGGAAGCATTTGTGAGTGACAATATAATACTAATTAAGAAAAATCTTTGGCATAAATTGTACCCACTAGGGAGACAATAAATGCCACCAAATTACTCAAGTAGCGTGCTGTAATTTGTCTGTCTGGCATAACCTGTTTGTTTACAAAGCTCAACAAAATTAGTCTTCTAAACGTAAATTAGACAACAAGGTTTTGGGAGTAATAAAAAAAGTGCGTTTCTATAGACGGTCACTTGAACGTGTAATATAGGCCCACCCACATGTAATCAAATGCTGTCATCATCTTTGCGCTTGCTTATGATAATGGGAGCTTATTGGGTGAGATGTTATCCTAATGGGGCATAATTGCTCTATTAAGTGCCATCATTACAATTTCTCCCTGCATCTCATAGTCAATTATGCCTGTTCCGTTAACGCTGTTATCTTTGTTATCATTGGTGCCGTATGACCAATCAGCAGCTGATGACTGACTGGGAAAGAAGCAATTTTTTATAAATGCTTTCACTGTCAAAGAGAAAAACTGCACTCTGAAGAAATAATAAAAGGGCCCTTGATGCGAATCTGCACTTGGAAGGCTTCAGAAATGTATAAAAGTTGCAGATTTGGAGAATAGAATTGAAGCAATTGGTTTAAAACTATAACATTTAGGAATGGACTGTGGGTTTGTGGAGTCGCGTCAGTTTCAAGTTGCCATTGATTGAAGTAGCAACAGTGCTTTTGTGACGTACATGGGACTTTTTGCATACTCTTTTATGAGTGCTGTGATGTGAACATACTTCCTTTGCTGAATACTGTTTTATTTTGGATCCAGCTATAGACATAAAATACCGGGAAGGCAGAGCAGGTCTGTGTCAATATACAGGTCAAGAGCGGCCTTTAGAGGCAGAATTACTGACGCCTCGTGTTTGTTTGTTTTGACACATGCTGAGCATGGTATATATACACAGTAGTAAATAGCATGACATGTTTAAAGTAATTAATATGTAGCTGCTAAGATGCTGAATTAATTCTGAAAAAACAGAAGTATATTTGCCGACAGGACTGAGAGGATGTTATAACATCTCAAGGGGTAAAAACGAAGTGACAAAAACACATTCAATTCTGACCCAAATGTTTGATGTCATGATAATTACTGTATTTACTGTAATTATCATGTATTATTACACGGCTCTCTGGAATGCTTGATTCTGATTGGTCAGTTGTGACATTTGCAGATTCGTTCTTTTCGAATAATAACCGCTTCAAAGTAATAACACATAGCCGGGACTACTTGTGAGTTTAAATCCCTCCGCGCCAACAAAGATTACCGTTTGGCGCCTCCGCTTCGCGTAGGGTCCTGATCACACTGTCGGGGCTTATTTCTGCGATAACTACCGGCTGCCGGTACATTATCCCTTACTTATCATGTATTTGGATTAGTTCAAGTCCAGCTGGTCATTTTCATGCAAATGTTATCGTAGATGCATCAGCTAATTTATATGTTCATACAACTCATTTACACCACTTTCTTCATTGTTAAAGTGAACTTGTGACTGTTTATTGATTAAAAAAAACCTACGTATGTCCTATTTCTTGTCCTGTGGGACTGCCATATTTTGTCATTTTAACTAGATAATCATCAAATGGGAGCAAACGAAGTGTCTGAGTAAATATGTATTATGCAATTTTAATGCTATGGGCTATGAGTAAATAAATAAAGATGACCAGGAAGTCAGTTTCGTGATGCGCTGAAATAAACAGATATTAAACAGGATGACTATATCATGCATCCAGGTGATCAAAGGTGATTTATTCTAGGAGGGATTCTTTGAACACTGACGAACATGAGACTAAATAAGTTATTTCATTGCTGAGATGCTTTCATGTGTCACAGAAAGAGTGTTAAGGCGCATTTTGTAGGAAAGGGGAATATTCTTACAAGCCTCAGTTATGTTTTTTATATTTATCTGTTTAGAAATTCTTCTCACAAACTTTTGCATTCTTGATCTTCTGTCTATGTGTGTCATTTTTTAGGGAACATGGTTGTTTGTTTTGCCTTTTTATTCATGACACATTTTTACACCGAGTACACCAGTTCAGACATGTAGCTTGTATTGAGCCAGTTCGTTGTTTAATGTGAACAGGATTCATTTGCATTACTAATTAGAGTTTCTTATTTGAAAGTATTTTGTGACACATGCATAATTTGTTTTTAATGAGGTTTTTTTAAGTGAAGTACACTTCCACTGAAAGACGGAACAGGTTTCATAGGGAAGGGATGTACACAGGTGTTTTGATGAGTAGCATGAATATGCAAAGAGATGAATAAATGAGGCTTTTCTTGAAGGCAGCGTTGAGGGCAGCCCTTGTGTGGATGAGACATGCTGATGGTAAATGAGGTAGAGACCTAACAGAGGTGATGCACTTTTTAAACTCTGTCTGGATAATATATCTTATTTCTCTATAACGAAAAAGAGATGGAGAAACAGAATTGTGTCATAGCTGTTGAGTTGGTCTTTTTATATCATCTAATTAATGTTCACACATTTTTACTGTCACTTGAATAATAAAAATAGAGTTATACACTGATGAAGTGAAAATTTAGTTTTGACATCACAGGAATAAATTATATTTTAAAATATAAAAAAATAGAAAATCGGGGTTTTTTTTAACATTAAAAGACCATTACACCCCAAAATTAAAATTTGCTTTAATAATTAGAGAAATTTAGCATTACATAACTTGCTCTACAGTGAGTGGGTGCCATTAGAATAAGAGTTTAAACAGTGGATAAAAAACATCACAGTAATCGACATGGCTCCAGCCAATCAATGAACGTCCTGTCAAGCAAAAAGCTGCATTATTATAAGAAACAAATCAATCATTAAGGCATTTTAATGTTTTATAATTTAGGTGTATAATCCATAATAAAGCTTCCTCCAGTGTACCACTCACACCAAAAACCACCAACATATTAAAACAGATTAGCATGTTGCAAACATTAATTCATTCATATTTCTCTCCTCATTTAGACAAAATGACTTTTTGACTGGAGAAAGCAACATTATGGATAAAGTTAAAAGGGTTTTGATGATACATTTCTTTCTTACTAGCATTCAGCTTTCCAATTCATGAGATGTTAATTGATTGACTGGAGCCGCGTGGATTACTAGTGAATTATTGTGATGTTTTTTCAGCTATTCCAATAAAGACACATCATCAACAACTCATCTTCATCTTAGATGGCCTGAGGTTGAGTAAAATGCATTTGTTTGATGACAATCTGCATGACATTTTAAAGATCTTCTTACCTGTCTTTAACGTCTTAAGCATTTTATCCTTTTAAAGTTTCATCATCAGGACTTGTTGGCATTTCTGAAATAAGCTGCTCATTCCTAGACTTCTGATAGGATATCCAGTCCCCCCACTGACCTCCAGCACACAAAGCACTCCGTCTGTTGCTATGCTTTATGAGGATGAATCGCAATTGTTTGTGTGAAGTGATTTACAACACTGCTCTGCGACTAAGAAGAATTGTTTCTGAGTTGAGTCAGTTGTGGTCTGACTTCATACCAGAATCCTTGGCTGGAGGGTTACGAGAACGAAAAGTGTTCAAGTGACAGGATCAGTCAAGTTTGATCATTTTCGGATTGCTGAGTAAAGCAGGTAATTCATTTTATTTTTTAATTACACAAATTCCTAAAAATTTCAATTAGGATTGAATTGTAGATAAAAGTATAAAAGTCTAGTGCTATTGGGATCATCGTGTTACTAAAAAACGAGGCTATTGTGGCGAGGCTGTTGAATTTCCCAGGGTTCTATTTTGTCTCATAATATGATATAACACAATATTTCACAATATTTTGGTAAATGCATTTCATATAATATATATATATATATATATATTTAAAATACATTAAAATGAAAGCTTAATATGTTGCACTGGAGGTTGTTTTTATAAATGTGCATGTTGTAGAATAGATAAGTGAGAGGTCTTTTTTTGTAAAGGCAATGTTTAAAAGCCTAAAAGTGCTGAAAGTTTGGAAGTTGGTTTTTAAAGGAAGAATAGATGGATTCACTGCTTACTGTATGATGACCCACAATTCTGTGGGTGGGCCTTGGCGGTTGGTCAAAAAAGAGGTCTGCCATTTACAAATTACTTCAAGTATAATTTTAACATGCAGTTTTTTGATAGACTCTGATCAACTTTAAAAGCATAATAATGGCACATTGTGTATTTCATTTTATTGGTGTATTTTTGCACACATTTTGAACACTTCACAAGTGTTCTTTTCCAAAATGCAAGGGTCTTCTGCATGCTTCTTATGTGTTCAGAACTTTTATTAATATGAATCTTTTCAAACTTCCTGTGTTCTGTCACTCTAGTCACTGGTCATGCACACTGGATTTCACCCAACCTTTGTGACAGTTCTTACTTATTCGGTGCCTATCTTCTTCCATTTCCTGTAACTCTCCTTTTTCCTTCAGTACCTCCATCATCTGTCTGTTACCTAACAGAACAGAAAATTGCAATTCGCCAGCAATTTTCCCCTCTGCGGAGCATGGATTAAGTGTTCGAAGGAAGGCCTCAATTCACAGCTTTATATCTAGCACTGCATCGTAGTCGACAGCGTCCGTGATCCTATCTTTTATTTATCTGTGTCAGTATGTCACACTCCTCTTTGTTTAAGCTACTCCTTTATTTATTCATTTTTGTGGACAGAGATAAGTAGTCCATCACCGCTGATACCGTTTGGATTCATCGCTGGTGTACTTATAGATCCTGCTATTTTCATCCATTTCACTCTCCCCGTTGTGGCTTTTAGGGTCACTGTTGGTGGAGGGGTGCAAATCTGTAATGTTGTTTTCATCCAAAAGTGTGCCTGTTCATCCTCACCGCTTTGTCCCATTTATCAGAATGCAGTGGCTCCTCCGAGCACATGTGGGGTGAGACTCAGAGGGCACGGGCTCATAAGAAGCCATTGACTCGTGAATAACCTCTATGCGTTTACTTAGGAAGACACCAGAAGCCACAGACACAATAAAGGATGCAGACGGCAGCCTGGCTTTAAATCTCTATACAAAGGAAGGTCCTCTCCAATAGCACTGTGGTGTGACTAGCACTTAACAAGTGCAGCTTGTGTCTGTTGAGTGGGTGGATGTACTACAAACACGCCACGTTTTTGCCTGCGTTCGTGTCATCTGGTTGTTTTGCATTCTGCAGCTGTCATTCTGCATTTTTATGATTCACAGTGCTTAAATGTACGTGCATAAAGGCTGCTGAGGACACATGTTGACTGAACTGCTCCAAAAGCCATTAATGACTAGACTCATGTTTCTAAAGATGCAGAATAACATCATTAAAAGAAAATACAAACATCCGTAGTCAAATTATATGTATGTGAGCTGACTCTGAATTCTGATAGGATGAGTAGCTTTCAAAGCAGCTGTAAAATGAAGATAAACCTGTAATCACAGATTGTTTGTTGGTGTAGATTTTTTCATTATTATTATTACTATTATTATTATTATTATGTAGACTGATTGTGTGTGCTCGTGTATGAATCCAAGAGGATGGTGCACATCATATCGTTTGGTGGAAGAATTGTATTTTATTTTTATTTTATTTAAATGTATTATTTTTATTTTACTATTTTATTTAATCTTATTAGATTTTTGTTATTTAATATAATTTTTTAACAAGCATTTCAGTGATTTTACTGTGTCACTGCAATTCATTTTTCAATGCTTCTTACTATATTTTATTTTACTTTAATTTACATCTTTGAGTCAGATTTAAACTATTATCTTTTTCTTCTTCCATCAGTAATTGATCCTAGTCTTGATCCTAATATTATAGGTTTTCTAAGCTACATCCCGTATAGCACTTATAAAGATGTTAGCCTAGTTCTTAAATGAATAAATGTCTTATGCCCACAGGCAGCTCTAACAGGTTGGAGGGGCTGCCTGCATGCAGACTGAAGCTGAAGCAGATTGCAGGCATCTGGCATGCCAATGTTGTGCGGTTTCCCCCCTTAGTGAGTAAACCTGCTGTAGAAGTCCTCCAGTCCCAGACAAAAGCACTTAATCATTGTATAGTGTTGTGCTGAGGTTGGGGTTTTGGCCCCTGACCTTCATTTCACTCCTGCAAAATATACACTTGGGGTGTTGGCAGCATAAGTTTATTACAATCCTTAAATCAAGCTACACACAATGTTGCAATGCGTGAAGTGAGAGCTTTGATTTTGTGGTTTTTAAATAGAGCAGCTGTAAGGAGTGACAGTTATATGCCCAGGTTCACCAAAAGTTTACCATAATTTATATATTTTCATGAAATAAAATGTTCAGTTGCCCCAGAAAGCATTTGGACTACAAACTGGTTTCAAAATGATTTTTGAGGATATTCAGTTTAACACAGAACAGTAACCACAAGTGCATTTCATCACATAACTATAAGATCCAGTACACTTTTTGTAACACTGCAGTGGTCCCAAAAGTGTACTGGACAATAATGCTAAAATATAGTATGTATTTAAACACTTGTATTCGTAATAACTAATATCAGTTTCAGCTATGTTAGTTATAAAAATATGTCATCATTATTGTATATGTGTCAAAGAAATCAGTTTTTTTCTTGTGAAACATTTAATTTAAATAGCTTAGAAGATGTTAAATGCTGGTAATTATAACGTGCCAACATGTGGCCTGTGTCGCCTCGGGTTGTTACTTGTATCACGCTGTGTTGCGTATGATTGACAAGCTAATCAACTATAAACTAAGCCCAGCTTTTGCCCTGTATATGGAGAATTTTTATGCACAATCTCTGAAAATATAATCAGTCTGTTCATTAAACCAGAATGCGTGAACAAAATGCAAAATGCTATCAGCAGCTGTGCTGTAAAAATTTAAAAACTTGTCATGTTGCTGACTTTCCTTGCAGGACCCGAGCTTTGCGGCCTTCCTCCTTGACAAGCTCCAGACTGTGGAATGGCCTCCGAGGGGCTGCGGTGCTCAGAGCAGCTGTGAAGTGTGTGGTACCCCCCTTCACCACCTGAGGCGCCTGGCACTCCACTCTGCCCTGGGGCTGGCATTCGACGACATGCCTGACCTGCAGCCCGGACCCCTTTCTGGCCTGCTGCCACCACACGTGGCTCCTCACAGTTGCATCTCACCTTCTGCTTCCTGGGAATGGCCTGCACAGTGTTCTCCAGTTTCTAGCAGTCAAAAACTCACCAGGCATCCATGTGGTCCACAGTCCAGGGAGAAAATGCAGGAAATGGGTTGGAATCAAGAAGGATCAGCTAGAGTGGGTGGTAAACGAACCTGTTTGGCCACAGTCACTCCACTTCCTCTACATGCACAACACAACCTGGAGGGAGTGTGGCGTGTTACAAGCACCTCAGAACATCTTCGCACATTGGTAAGAGTAGTTGTAAAGATGATTGTATGATCAATAGTGTAGAAATTATCCTAAACCTGGGAGGTACACAATAGAGGTATGAATATTAATCATGCTGCAGTTATGTAATATTTAATAGACACACTAGTCATATATTTGACACTATTTTATTTCATTATTAATATTGAAAGCAGTTGCTTAATTTATTTTTTGGACACAATTATCTTTTAAGGCTTTTTGATAATTAGAAAGTTTGCAGCATCATAAATATCTTTATGCCTTTGATCAATTTAACGAAACCTTTGTAAATAAAAGTTGTAATTAATAATAAAAAACAAAAATGCAGACCCTAGTCTTTTAAATGGTATGTTGATCTAGTTTTACTAGTATTTTTTTAATTGCTACTTTCCCAAATTTCTTAAAATGTGCTTTTATATCCAAATCTGAGTAAAGTTATTGTAGTAGTACAAGCTGTAACTCCTGTAAAAAGTTTACAGAGAATGTCTCTGGGTCTAATTTGGACACCAAGGCCAATGTCTGGACTGTTTCTGCTGAGGGCCTTTTGGGCCACAAAGCACATCATGGTTGCAAATACACAAGTCTTTGTGATTATGGCACAGTGATTTGGTTTATGGTTTTACCTTGAGCAGAATTATTTATTAGCTTTCATAAAGGAGTCCCTCATCGAAGGGTGACTATATTTATGCCATTATGGAGCTCAAGTCCAGTTCAGGGCTGAGGCCTTTCTCAGAGAGAATAAGATATTAGCTTTTTGAATATGCCTGTCTGAGTCAGATGGCAGCGTTCGGGCTTAAGGTGACTTAAACAGAATAGTTTAAAGGTAAACATAATGTATTATAGATATTTTTTCAAATATGAGATGCCTTTTTAGGAGTTTCTTCTAGGTTGTCATGGACATCTTAATTGATTTTGCATGCTTTGAAAACATTTGTGGCAAATCAGTAATTCAAAAAGTATACAAGTTCTACAACCACAGATGAAAATTCTCATTAAAGCCCAAAAGAAACAATAACACATTTGAATATTTCACCTTTGATATGTTTGTGTGCTGAGTGACTTAGTATTAGCCAGACATTATTATCAGGTAGACTAGCCACTCCATGTCTCGTATTGGCCTTCTCTGTTCTACTTGACCTTCCCGTCAGGAGATTGAGCATTAAGTCATCTTGATATGGAATGCAATTTGATAGACATTTGGATGGCTCGCGGTGACCCTATTGTCACAGATGAGCTATTTGTCATGGCTGATGCTTAGAGAGATGAATAAGATTAAAAAACCTAAGCACTGTGAATGTGAGTTACCTCTAGTTTTATGCACTTTATGAAGGACGGAGACATCTTCAAGACTTATGTTTAAAGGATGCAGATGTGCTCGTGAGTTCACATCTTTCTCTTGCCAATTGTATCTTAAAATATGTCAAGGTTTCCATGGAAATGCAGCATTCAAGCCATAAAGTGTTGATTGGAGAGAGTGACCTTGACTGCATAGTAAGCATAGAATTTGACCAGTCATTACTCAATAAAAAATGAGTACTGAATATTCAGACTAGAAAAACCATATATACCTGTCATCACATGTTGTTATTTACATAGAAGATTTACTAGAGCAAATCAGTAAATTTACGTACAGTATATGTAAACTGTATGTCAGTAGTTATAACTATAGCAAGTAAATATAATAAACGTATAAAAGATTATTTTAAAATATATTTTTAGGGGTTTGAGCGTTAAAATGCTATTTTAATTGTTAAGATTTTTTAAACCTAAAGGTCCGTAAGAATTTTGAAAGAAATCGGCCACTAGTTGGCGCTAACAAGTTTTTTTGCTCTGTACTCTCAGGGTGTTTCACACCTCTACACAATATGCATATTATTTTATAGATCTCCTCATAATAAGCAAATTTGCCTCAAGAACCATTGCTGTCAAACAAATCGTTCATTAATTATTAAAAAAAATATGTTAAAAACTTTTTGCAAAATAGTCCCTGGTTTTTTGCTTAATCAAACCACTGCCATAATAATTTGTGGACTCTCTAGAGTCTAGATCAATAATTATAAAACAAAAAATTTTGAATTTTGTCCTTTGGTTAGCTGTAATTGCCTCATTTATAAAAGGGGAGTGGTCAATTAAACCAATTAGCCTATAAAACCTAAACAAAAAAACAAAACCTTATGAAACGTGGTTAAAACATGTGACAGATGATCCTTAGCAAGCATGTCATACATTCATACATTAAATCCCTCATACATTCCACTTATAGACTATATCTTCATAATAATATCATAGATCTAATCATTTGGAACAAGTTTGTCTGTGCGATTAATGATGTCAATCTTTATATATAATATACACTATATTACCAAAAGTTTTCGCTCACCCATTCAAATGATCAGAATCAGGTGTGCTAATCACTTGGCCT
>JAUCNO010001657.1:0-32640 GCA_032353835.1 Enteromius viviparus | reverse complement strand
ACTCGGGTGCGATTGTTACATTCACACCTGCCCAAACGTACCGCACCAAGTAGGAAAACGAACTCTAGTGCGATTCAACCAAACTAAATGAGGCAGGTGTGAAAGCACCATCATTCTATGTCATTCCTCGACATTCTGTCATTTTATCTGTTTTTCTATGTTAATATTTTTTTTTTGCATCAATGCTAAACCTGCTCTGGAAAAAAAATCAATTTATTAATTAAGTTATTAATTTATAAGTTATTCATTCATTTGGAAAGCCAACATTTTTTGAGACTGACCCAGTTAGAACTTCCCGTATTCTGCTCTTATTGGGCCATCAGAACCATACAGTAAGTCTTCGTGAATTAAGATTCTGGAGGCACACTGTGGTTTCTGTGACCTTTAACCCCAGTTGTTTCCCTTATAGATACACGTCAAGCGTGGTTCTTGTGACAGGTTCCCTTCCCCTCATCTGTTTGAAAGTGGCAGTCTAGTAAACATGCCAGAGGGAGTGTAAGAACAGATACAGACACATTCTCACCCACAGATTTGCCTGGGAGGTTTCAGGTATAAAGCTGTTCTTTATTTTCATATATAGCACAGCATAACCTTAAGTGAAGAGGTGAGCACTCAGCTCTAGTGATGGAAGTATATTTGCATTTATCTCCTGCAATCAGCAGCCTTGCGACCTTTAGGATCACGACTGAATACAGCAGATCAGTGTTATGTTTTATAGCAAACATATATGTGTCACGTACTGTGTGTGAAATACTTCACATCATGCATGATGCTGAATTGTGCAGAGGTGTGCAAAAAGCAAGTGCCAGGAACAAGTAGGTTTTTTACGACTGAAGGCCAGCTGTAATCTTGCCTTTAAAGATTTACAGATAAAAGCAGAGTGGCTTCTCTATTCCCATAGATGGGGACCGTCTCTCCCTGGCTTTGATGTCGCCCTGTGGATGAGGGTTTCTCTCATGTGCTTTTCCATGGGCTTTCATCGGCACGCTGAGTGTGTATTATCTGCTGTAGTCATGCAGCACATTATAGCCCTGCTGACTGCTGTGCTGAAATGCATAATTGTCAGGGAACAACAGAGCCGGCACCTGTTTGCACTGAGTGAAAGTGTTCGTAATAAATGCAGAGGTCAGGAATGCATCATGTAACTGATGTGGCTGAACACGCATTTCCGCTTTTAACAACTTTTGTTGCCTGCTTTTAACAAAAGCTTTTACTGTAGGTTTACAATAACCTCTCTCGCTCTTTTTGTGATAGCACATGCACTTTGTAGAAATGTGTTCAGCTCAGTTAGGAAAAGTTATAACCTGCAGAACTTCCTGAAGGCAAAAGCTTATATGTATATCTGTTGTGATGGTGCATTGAAGCTTCAATACAAAATTCAATGCAACAAGATTTACCGCAGCATAGCAGTATAAATAAAAAGCTTCCCTAATATAAACTGACATTGTTTACTGCTAGTCTGCTCATTTTGCATTCTCTCTGTTTTGTTATCAATTTGCATTAGGCTTTACTGACAGTGAAATAGAAAATCGTTGCTATTATTCATTTTTTCAAATAACTAACATGTTGTCGATAAAACAGGATTTCTGATACTGCAGTACAGATACATATGCTTAAAAAAAAGATGAGATTTCATATATAAAATATGATGTTCTTTAGCTATAAAACATCCTTTTTTAAAGCCAAGTACACTTTCATTGAACTCCCAAAAAAGTGTATCTCTTTACTTTTTGTGTATCTGTTTCCTTGCGAATCACTTTGCTTCTATATTGATGATTAAGTAGTTAAAGTCACCTAATAGGATGTGGGACCAATCTGAGCATTTATTAACATTATCAATACAAGTTTTTTACTTTAATCTTTTATTTAACTTTATTGGCTTTGGTTAATTTGGCTAATTTACATAGCTTCTTCCTGGTGACAGATAATTTCACACCCAAGTACTGTATGTAAATTTGTATTAAAAATAATAATGAAATGCAACTGAGTGGCCTTGGATATAGCAAACATGAGATTTTCCTTTCTTTTAAAGATTGATACGTTTTATTCAGCAATTTTGCTTGATTATATGGTTAGTTTCATTTAATTATTTGCATTAGCGTCATTTTTCAGTGCTGTCCACCACTGAACTGAAACACTAATCTGGGGAGTGTTTTCTGTGAAATTTGGAAATCAATATTTATTATGCAGTTACTTTTATGAATTCATCGAGGCACTTCATTCTCATCTCTCATCATGTTTCTGATGAGGTTGTGTTGTATAGTGCATCAGTGTGCGGGTCGTGTGTCGGCTTTTGTTTCTCAGGTCGAGTGTGTTTTTTTTGTTCTTGGGCATATAGCCATATCTTCGATCTGGCAGTCTGTGTTGACAATTCTGGGCCAAAGTTTTAGCCTGTGACCCAGTTTGTTAGCAGAAAGATGGAGTTGAATATATAATTGTAAAAATCTGATGAGAAGTGGCTCCCATTTTCTCTCTTCTGCCTCACTCTATTTTTGTTTCTCATTCGCTCAATTCTCTCCACAATCACTCCCTGTCAGCCTTGTTCCTCCAACCTTGTTTTGTCTTGCTCTCTCACTCCTTCCTCATCCCTCGTTTCCATGCAGTAAGTAGCTCATGACACGAAGTCTGTTTAAAATGCTATTTACAGAGAGAATATTCTCAGGTGCTTTGAGCACCAACGCTGCCTGTCAGCGCTGTACTCGCACAGATGTGTGTGAGTGTATTTGTATGTATAGGCATGTAGGTGATGCTGTCTAAGTGGTAATTAAACATCAGTCTGTGAATGTGTGGAACTCTGACACTCAGGAAACAGCTGACAGAGACAGAGATATAGAGAGAGGGAGACTTCATGTGGAAACATCTTATCACAAAGTTTGCGAGAGTAAGAGAAAAAGGAAAAGAAAGAGAATATACCGATAACAAATGCAGCAAAGCTGTTTTTTCCAGGTCAGCCCTTAAAGTGCAACAGTAGGCTGGAGGGGAAAATTTTTTCAAGAATTATGAAGATAATGTTTTTGCTAACAATAACCTTCTTGAGCTTTCACAAACACTGAGCTTCATCTTAAAAATAAAGGTGCTTTAAGAGGTTCTTTTTTTGGACCATTCTGTCCAAGAACGATCTCTTTCTTACCTTTTTATAATCTGAAGAATCTTCTTTAACTACAAAGGACCTTTTGTGAAGCAGAAAGGTTCTTTAGATGTTGAAAGTTCTTTATGGAACTATTTAGACAAAAAGGTTCTTCTGTGGGATCATGAAGCAAGTCTGCTTAAAATGAACACAAATCTAACCTTATTTAAATAATTTGTTTTATTATTCAAATCTCTAAATTATTTTACATTCTTTTTTTCCTGCTGTCCTTCCATTTTTTATGCCCTCTTTGCTTTTTAGGTACAATATCCCCTTAATCCTCCCTCTCTCATTTC
Source organism: Enteromius viviparus (assembly GCA_032353835.1). Classification (NCBI taxonomy): domain Eukaryota; kingdom Metazoa; phylum Chordata; class Actinopteri; order Cypriniformes; family Cyprinidae; genus Enteromius; species Enteromius viviparus. The sequence continues at coordinate 29,217 of JAUCNO010001657.1, read as the reverse complement.
AGACTCTGTGCCATCATAGACGAATGCTAATAAGATCACTAGAGATTACCTGCTTTTCATTTGTAGCCACCTACTTTTGCATTTTAACCTCCTTTCGAGAGTTATTTTTTTTCTCTCGCATATAGTAGATGAAGCTTCATTGTCATTCAAAAGGGTAGAAAATGAGGGGGGAAAACAATAAAGGACACATGGCAGGCAGATATTGACAGAGCCGATCCTTGAGTCTCTGAGCTGGACTATTTGATGTTTTCCAGTCGGGCACTATTCTTTTGAAAATGAAGGGGGTTGTGCCTCCACCCCACTGTCTGAACTCCCCCCTTCTCCATATTACATCTAAAGGGGAAACAGGGGAGATTCGGGATTTCGATCCGTAGAGCTGCCATGTCCTTGAAGCAGCTGAGCCCCGGTAACTCCTGATGCCTCCAACAACTGCTCAACCTGTTGTTAGCCAAAAATATTGAACGGGATTGTTTGATTGGAATCGGGTTCCTAGTGGCGTCTACTTTCTCTTTGTTTTATTCAGCAACAGAAACGGAATGTGTTCTGCCAGGCTGAGTGTGTGCTAATAGTAAACTCAGATGTGCTAGCATGCTGTTAAAGAGCTGCCCCATCATTTGTGGAGGCAAAGCCCCCTGGCACTACATGACAAAAGCTCCCATGTCCCTCAGGGCAAGGTCGCAACGTACAATTCACGAAACCCAAGTCAATAATGACGGGAGCTCAAAGCAGCTGCTATACCGCATTAAGACAAAGAGCTGAATGACTGAAAACATGGCAGCTCAGCAGGTAACACAGGTGTCGGGAAGCAGGAGAAGGTGTTGAGTGATGTCGTGGTGTTTTGGGTACACCATTTAGATTTCACAGCAATTATTGAGCCACGATGCCCTTTAAGCTGATCTTTTTCTAGCCATAGGCGTTGAAGCCTCTCAATGGTGGCTCATATATGAATCAGTGGCTTCATGCTGATTCTAACCAAGGGAATATAGTTGAAATGAAAGAGACACTACATGCCATGACTGAGGAGGATGATTTAAGAGGTTGAATATATTCACTGAGATTTATAGGATAGAAACAGCATAGCGGATTAGTCTTGTTCAGTCACAAATGCGTAGTGAAAGAATACCAATCACTGTACAGCACTGTTTCATCCATGAAAAGAGCATTATGCTAAATGAGAATGCCACAAATATAACGTACATTGCAGACTTCAGGAAATAGAGATACCATGTGCATGCTGTTTATGCATTTCCCAAATAAGTAATACAGTTATGAAACATGATTAGAGATGCACAGTATATCCATACTGTATTAAATATCTGTTACAGATCTGTTCTGGCAGATAATGCATATTTGGTACACTTTAATAATGGCTCATTTGTTAACATTAGTAAATGAATTTTTTACTTTTTTGTGTTTATCTTTGTTAATATTCACTTTCAATATTCATATTCATCAAGTTTTTCATAATGTACATTATGGTGACAAAATGCACCTGTAACTTTAAAATAACATTTAACATTTATTTTACATTAAAATAATGGAGCATAATGCTCTGTATTATCTGCATTCCCATTTAAAGTCATTTTAAACTTTTTTTAGTGTCCACTAGCTTTATATTAATTCAGTGTGGGATTTTGTTATAGATATTTGAAATCTAATTAATTGTAAAATCCCTGATTTCCCCACTCAGACTGAGGTGCATTATAATGCAGGGCCCTTCCATTTAGTTTCAGTCAAATTATATACTTTCATAGAATTTGTTTGCTGTTTAAAAGACTCCTCACACAACAGAAAAACGTTATGAGGAATATCTTTGCAGTTGTCAGAAATATAACTTCACTGCAAGACTGTGACTGAAACCACAGTTAAAAAGTCTGTTTACTTTGATGCTAGCTCGACAAAGCCTTGACTTAAACAACTTGAAGTTTTGAAGGTTATATGAGTTATGTAGTTTGAAATGAAAAACTCTGTAAGAAGATTTTCTTTTAGAGAAATGGCTTTTTATACCAACCTATGTTTTTAAGCTTCTACAGTTTCTGAAAAAGTGGCGTACTGAGGGTCAACAATATTTGGGGTCAAAGGCTTCAATATTTTCAGCTGCAGAAATGTTTGACACAAGTTTGAATGGTCAGTATTTAAGATTTATCTGCTGCCGTGGTTTGTTTGATTGCTGAATATAATGAATTGGGGGAAAATAAAGACATGCTGGATGTCTAGTCACATAATGAGCTACAAGATGGCTTCAAGGCATAGTGGATTAGAGAGATTGGTGACAAATTGTCCTTAAGTAACCTAAAGGCTGTCTTAGCTAATGACCAGGTGGCAAAATTGACTCTTGCTTGACGTAGGCTACACTGGGCAAAAAAAAAAAACATTTATCTGCATAAAATCAGCCTTTTTTACAACCGTAATGCATTTACATTAGCGCTCAATATTGTAAAATCAGTCAGCTTTTTTTGCTTTTAAGAAAGAAAAAAAATTCTTTCACAGACATTGAACAATTCAACTGGTGCTTGTTATATGTTTAAAATGCTTATATCATACAAATGAGCTTATGTTCTTGATTTTGGTATGTAACATCCATTTTTCTCAATCAAACAATTTCCTGGTCGAAAAAAAAAAATCATATCTTTTTTCCCCTCTTGAATACTTATTGTCTTTAACATACAAATTACTCAAATTGTAGAAGTAAAATGGGCTGGAGCTGACATTACAACATTATGTCTCATATTTTTTTTGAATGCTGGATTTTTGAGTACTTTTTAAAAAACAAAAACTGGAAAGTTTGATATTTCGGAGAAATAAGAGTTTAGAGAAAGACAAAACAAACACTCACCGACCCACAAACCACAGAACTCTGAGCTTATTGCATTGTCAGCTTGACCAATGGCCATATTACATATTGTTGAGGGAATGGCGACTCAGAGCAGGTGAATCTACTATTGAACAAAGCTATCAGACTAAGTCCTGCAAAGCTATATGTCATACTTTCTGCTGGAACAGAACATCCTTCTCCGTTCATTCCACCTCATTCACCAATTCATCATCCCAAACACACACACATACACATAAATATTACATGTTAATTGGCATACTTCTTTTCCCCAAGCACCTAAAGGCAGGTTCTGTATGGTTAATAGTTAACAGCATTGTTTAGAGAAAGCAGTGGAGGTCTCTAGCTTTGCTTGCGGGCTAATGTCCTCATTAACATCGCGCAGCTCACCTGTTTCTTCAGCCCACATGCAGTCTTTGTTTATTTTATCTTGCTTCATTGATTTAGCCATCAGTGCTACAATCCATCCATTTAACCAGTTCTTATTTGTATTCTGCTAATCATCTAAAAGGTACAGTTCACCCAAAAGCAATGATTTGCTCACTTTCATGTCATTCCAAACCTGTTTGACCTGTATGCAACATAAAGAAAGAAAAAAATTTGGTCTCCATCGACTTTCATTGCATGGCCAAAACAGATTTTCACTCAATAGCTTTAAAACAACATTTCTGGGTGACCTCTCCTTTCAAATGATCCCTCTCTCATAACAGTATCATCAGTTATAAGTTTCATAGGCTTTTTGGTCTCTTTTTGTAATGTTAATAACAGGAAACGGATTGACACGTGTGTTAGAGCAAGAAGACACTTATTATACTGTTTCCTTGCTTCTGTTTCACACACACTATCTCAGTCTCTTTGAAGTCCAGCAAAATGAGGAAAGGGGGCTCCTCTGCACTCATGAAGTATTCATGCCAGTGTGTGTGAAAGTGCATGCTTTGCACGTCAGCGAAGTGTGTTAGTGTGATTGAAAGAGAATGTGTGTGTGTGTGCAGACAAGTGTGTGTGGAGCATGCTGCCTATCAGTGGCGCTTTGCACAGCAGCTGTGTACTGACACTGTGTCTGGGAGGGGAATGGAAAGGGGGCTGGGCTGAGGAGAGGGAGAGTGCAGCAAAGCGAGAGGGAGAAGGTGAGAGCGACTCACCAGATTGAGAGAGACGGGGAGAGTAGACGGAGAGGACCGTTGGACTTCTGCCAGGGTTTCCCAGCAACAGCAGAAGCAGGAATCGACTCTTTTTTTCCTCATCCCAGGGGATTTGCCTTTTCCATTGCCTTCCCTGGGAGTTCTGTCATTGGGAGAGTGGCGGAGAGGAGCGCAAAAGAGTGGAGGAAAGGAGCGCAGCAGAGAGGGACGAAGTGCCCCCGCCCAGCTTCGATGCAGAGGTGAAGTGAGGGCTACCTTGGAGGGAGGTGGAAAAGTCGATGACAGTTTTGGGTTACAAACTTTTCCGACAGGTGAACGAAAGCACTAAACTTTGTCGATTCGCTCTGTGGAACTAGAGTGCGGCGGAAAATGCTTCTCTGCAGAAGTGTCACGTACCTGTTCCTTAAGCTGAAAACTTTTGAGGGTTGTCATGAGCGTGTCTGACATCTGCTTATCGCCCCAATCATCTTGCTGCACCTGGATCCACTTCCTCGTCTGGGAATTTGCATGAAATGGACCCCTGATGACAGTGACGGTAATCACATCGGCGCGTCTTCCAGCAGACACCTCTAGCCCCCTGTCTCCAGCCCGCCTTTCGCACCCGCCCCGCCTCGCTCTCACATGTGCCGGGAGCCGTGGAGTGCTTTTACCGGGGTCTGGAATGAACAAGTTAAAAAGCTGCATTTCTCACCGCTGTGATGATATGACCTCTGAACTGAGATAATGGATTGGAGAGAACTGTAAGTATAGTGGACACATTTGAGTTGTTAATCGACCCATTATAAGTGTTTTTCGGTAGGGTTGGTGCAGTTCAACTGGTTCTAGCAAACTAAGGATATAGGGTTTGATTCTTGGATAAATGGTCCATATTTACTCATCCTCAACTATTTTTAAACCTTTGACTTTCTCTCTTCTGTAAAGCACAAAAGATATGTGAAACAATATTTCAGTTGTTTTTGTCCATCAGCTGATTAATAAAGAAAGAATTGTTTAACAGAAAGAAATTCAGACAGGTTTGGAATTACAGGAGGGTGAGTAGATTAATAGAATATAATAGTTTCATTATTTTTTATATAATTACCTCTTTATCATGCTGCTCCATTGTTTAAAAGCTAAGTATGCTCAGTTGCAACCCTAAAACCTCACCTGCAGTAAAACTAGTAGCAGCAACAGCGTATCCAGAGGGAGACTGTTCACTGCAGGGCAGGGATGGGAGATTTAACAGGTGGGTGCATCTGGATAAAGCCCAGCCTAGCGTATCGGAGCTCACTCTACCATGCTGCTGTTCACCCACTCTGGTCACTCACCTCCATTCACTCCTGTCTGATATCTCAGTCTTTTGTGTGTGTGTTTCTGTGAAGTGCTTCATAAAGAGCTTATATAGCATTTGTCATTCAGCCAGACGCGGTGAATGCGGCTCTCTGCTCTATGTGTGGGCGTGGGTCTCCTTTTTATGTTAGAGGCGGTGCTGTATGTGTGTGTGTGTGTGTGTGTGTGTGAATAGGTGAGGTGTGTGGAGGAGGAGGCAAAGAAGAGGCTTTGTCTCCATAGGTGGGTTTACCATTAATAAAACCCTCCTCCTCTCACTCAAGTATTTTTGTAACCTCTTATGCCCCCTATTACAAGCTCTTCATCTTCACTCTCAGTCTCTCTCCCTCATTCACACCCAGAGTCCAAAATTAACACTTGACAAGTGCCAAATGAGAATAAAAATTGGCATTGGTGAGTAAACAAAATGCACTGTTGTTACTAATAACTAACTTATTTATTTATGCGTTTTTTATTTGAATATGTGTCTATATCTAAGTATACATATTTTATATTATATTTATTTAAAGTTTTTGCAATTTATCCCAAAATACTACTTGATTGTGCTTTGTCCCCTATTTAAATATGCACATACAGATAATGCTATGGGCTCGTTTCTTTCTGTAATCTATGTGTGTTTGCACACATCCCATCACACCTTTTAATGCATGGCACATTTCCTGTGGGGGCCTCCTCTTGTGTCCTTCATGGAGACTGTAATTACACAGTGTTCTCTGTGATTTTTCACCCCTGAAGAGGCTGTGCTGAAGGAGTTGAAGGGAGAGAAAGAAAGGATGCGAGGAAGAGTGAGGCATTTAATGAGCTCAAGCTTTTCTCCTCAAGCCCTTCAACCTCATGCTAACAGGCACAAAGACACAATCGACTGCTGGAAAACACACACAGCTTTAGGAAGCTTGCATATTTTTACTATAGAAAGACATGCATAGCCAAAAGCATGCAGAGAACCAAACACCACACCAATATGCACATTTTCGTTAATAGGAATCTTGTCCTTCCTAAAAGGTTTTGGTCCTCCGGGAATGCTCTTGAGAAGATGTTAGAACATGAATGCAGGTTTTCACATGAGTGAGGTCAGGCGCTGCCATTGGGTGAAGATTTGACTTAATTTGAGTCTCCACATACTTTTGACTGTGTAGCTAATTATAATTACTTCAGCCTAACCAAAGCCAAAAAATAATTGGCATTTCTAGAATAATGAAGACATTGTGTCTTTTTGAACCATTTTTGGTAGCTGCTGATTACACCATAAAAAGAAGGTTTTTCAGATTTAATTACCCATTGTCAGTAATCTAATGCTTGCACTTGTTTTGTGGCTAAAATGAACAGTTTTTTTTTCTTTAAATATTTCTTTATTTCTATATTTATCTCTGTCTGTGATGCTTTATGTATCCCACCTTCCCAATTAATTTGAAATAATTTTTACATGTATTTTATATTCAATAATATTATTTAATATTTACACTATGTTTAAAAGTTTGGGGTTTAGAAAGGTTTGTTTTTGTTTGCTTTAAATAAATCAAAGATGAAACTAAAAGACATTTTTAGGATTATAAAAGATTTCGGTTTAAAATAAATAGTTATTCTCATCGAAAAATCATGAAAAAATATATCAATCTTTTAAATATTAAAAAAAGAATACGTTGAAATAATTTAGGAAGGATCGTGAGACTAGAGTACTGGCTTTGCAATCACAGAAATAAACAGCATTTTGAAATATATTATAATACACAACAGTTACACTAAACTGTAATAATATTTCACAACATTTCTGTTTTTACGTTATATTTGATCAAATATATGCAGTCATTAATTCTTAGTTTGTCTGGAATCATTTGCTGCTGGTTATGGACATGGAAACTCTTACCCATTTATTCGAACAGTGTTCATCTCAAATCTTTGGTGGACATCACAATACTGGCACAATGCAGGAAAAACCTCCTAGACATGAGTCTTTGACTTTTTGTTTGCTGCTCTTCCACAGGGCTGCGCAGAAGCTGAACCTCTCCAAACGGAAGAAGCCTCAGCCGCTTCCACCCTCCCCACCTGACCCAGAAGAGCAGTTCTTCTACACCGATGGCTTCAGCGCTGCCCTGCAGCTCTCGCCTCCTCCTGTACCCCCATGTCTCCTCAGGGCAGGGTCAAAGGTTAAGGACAGCCCTGGGATGGGAAAGGTACAGTAAAGTTTTTATTGCTAAAACTTTCAGTCTCCTATGCCAGTTTTTTTTAAAGAAATTTTAATGGGATTGGTTTGTAAAACAGGATCAAAGCTTAGATGATCAACGTTGTGCCAATATTTTTGTAATCTGACCCTGAAAAATAGATCATCTTAAAACCATGTTGACCGCTTATACAGCATTTCTTTCTTCTATATTAATATAATGACCTCATGCATAAACCCCTGGTTGCCCTCTGCTTAAGAATGCCCCGTGGGTTTATTGATTTGGCTAGTTCTCGGGTTACCATCAAAGCAGACTGTGTGTGACAGCATGGGTTGGCCCAGTTGTCCTGATTCCCAAGCTGTTGGAATTCCAAGAAGCTCCTTCGGAATGCCAGACAGCATTACTTGTTGTAAATGACGGACAGGCCGTGGGAGTGGGAAAAGCAATGTATGAAAACAGAAGGGTCAGAGAATGAAATCAGGGGGCATTTGAATGAAAGACATATTTCTCTCTGAGAATAGAGCTGTTTATTAGAGCGGGACAGTCTGAGTGCACAAATGCGTATGATATCCCAGCGACTCAAAGAGCCGTTAAAATGCAGGGAAAAAGTAATTAACTTGACAGTACCAATTCTTCATGCTAGTTGTTTATCAAAACTCGTCTTTTGAAAATTAGAGTAAAGCAGATTAAACTTAACCAAACTAATAAAACATCTCCCTTAGGGATGCATGATATTAAAATTCTATCCAACACCAATAAGCTGATAATTCATTTCATATTTAATGAAAGCTATTAAAATACTATACAATTTAGTTTTAATTCCTAAAAGATAAAACACTGACAACTTAATTGAAATGTTTTTAACGCTGCAACCCACATTTATAATGTACAGAATATTAACTTAAAGATTTGCTTAGTTTTCATTAAACAATGTTTAAATTTAGTTTTAGTTAACATAGTGTTAGATGACAGCAAAGATAATCTAAATGTTAAACACAATATTAAATATCCAATACCAATTAAATAAAAAATCTATATAATAATGGCCAATAATAGTCATATCGCTGATATATTCGGTATTGAGTATTCTATTGTCCTAATGTGATTCTTAAAGGCAGTACTATGACCATAACAGGTTTTGCCTATGAAAAAAAGTCTCAGTGACTTGATGATCGCTGTCATACTGAAGCATGTTGGTATCCATTAAGCAAAGCACTTAATCCCAGGTCACTCCAGGGGGACTGTTTCTGCAATTAGTGCACTTGGAGTCACTTTGTATAAAGAGCATCTCCTTAATATTAACCTACTAACAATAATTAGCTGAGGTCATGCCCTTTCACTGTCTTCTCTGGAACATCTGTACATATACTGCTTCATCTTGTCGTGTAACTGACAGTTCCAAATATACTCTCTCATGGGACTTTCTAGAGCTTCATGAGCATCTCAGCATGTCACCGCTATTTTGGGTAACAAACTCATTCCTTTCCTTAACACCCCCTGGAGGTCTAAAAGCCATGAAAGATTGCACTGACCCATGTATGACCCTCCTCCAGCACAGGTGATGCACTCTAAATAAGTTCAAAGAGATGAGACCCATTAGAGTTTGCTTTAGGATGACTTCTCTGTGGGAAAGTAAGAAGATAATGTGTGTTCTTAGCATAAGATACTATAATAGACTGCTGACTCATAAACACCAGCAGGTGGTGCAGGTTTGTATAGCATCATGTCTGCAGGGAGATGATTTGCTCATTAAAAACTGGTGAGGTCACCTGAGTTACTTCTCAAAATGCATCCAGACACCTCTGGAGGACTCAGGTTATGACATCATCCTCATATCCATTGCGTTTGGAAGACTACGTGAATTAAGCTTTTTCCTTCCCTTAATTGTGCACCTGATTGAGTTGATGCATTGTGCAAACACAGCATTAGTAAATGTGCACAATAGGCTTTTAAAGTTCTCTAAAGTCACATCAAAGACAGGCAGCTGCAAGTTTTTAATGAGTTTTGTCAAGAAAAAGAAAGTGAAGTGATTGCTAGTATGCCCCACTGAGTTGAAGTATGTCGCCTGCTGATTTGAGACACTTGTAAAGGAAATGGGTATGAACAATCTCATTTTTTTTTTATTTGTGGAGGAAGGAAATGTCAAAGTGCTTAGAAGGCAGCAGGTAGAGAGGAACAGGTGTTTGTGGGAAGGCAGTGCTAATGCAGTGAGGGTAATGGAAGTTCATTTTTGTGGAAAAGACTGATTGATTTTCAATTTTCATTCAAATGAATTGCTTGATTTGTCTTTTTATTGCAAGTTTAACAAAAAAGGAAGGATTTGAATTGTACAACTGATAAATGCTTAAATCTCATAGTAATTAAAACACCAAAGAAGTTTGTACCATAATAAGCTACAGTATTGTCTTCAATTCAATGATCACTTGGTTTTGGTTTATCTTGCCTAGGGTACTAAGGGCTCAAGAACTGCCAGTTTTATTTTTTTTAATGTTAGCAATATTTCAACATTAAAAAACATAATTTTTAAGTAATAGGCTATTTTTCTACTGTTTTGACCTGTTATCAGAGCGGTGTGACAAATTGTAGTCTTGGAGGTAAACGCTCACTGCAAGGCTATTATTGTAAATAAAAACTTGTTCTTAATTTACTTGTCTCTTAGTGTCAGTCTTTCTGAAAATCTTACATTGAATTGTGACTTTTTAACAAATCTGCAGTTCAGTGAAATAAACAAATGACCAAGTTGTCAATAAAAAAGCTTAGTCTGTAACAGTCATTAATGCTGAACATGTCAGTATGAGCAGGGATCATAGTGAGCCTGATCGCGCTCTATTGAATTCTTTATCTCAGTGGAGGACTGTAAACTTCAGGGGCTGTTTGTTGCTGAAAGTGTCCCTACTGACAGAGCTATAAAATGAGTATAAAACGAGTACATTACTGCTTCATCAAGTAGATCATGTTTCACTTTGCTATCATTCATGTTTATTACCGTAAAAAGGGAACAGATGCTGAATCCATCCTTAATGTTAAGTACATCATTTTAGTATTCATTCTTTAGTCTTCAGGACCACATCTTTCAGAACCTCTAATAAACTGATTTGGCGCTCAAGAAACCTTTCTTATTATCATCAATATTGAAAAACAGTGCTACTACTACTACTGCTTTGATGGAAAATGTGATAATTTATATATACAGTATTTGTTAATATTAAGTTTCTAGTCAGAACATGATTGCTCTGTTTTCTGAATCCAGCCACACTTTACAGAAAGAAGTCCCCTGTGTGGGAGCAAGGGCTTCTGATGATTACATGCTTCCAACTTTACCAGAATGAAGGGAATTCTTGGCCAGGAAACTGAAAAGCATTCTAAACCTCTTAGTAATTGTGTGAATTAGTGGGTGGGATGGTGCAATTATCTATCCGTATGCTTTGAAGAACTTGTTACAATTAAAATTACGTAGAAAAATAATTATGGTATGAATGAAATTGTATGCTTTGCAGGTGAAAGTAATGGTGAGGATATGCCCTACAAAAGGATCGCGAGACACTTCAGAATCCATGTCCTTTCTGAAGGTAGATGCTCATAAGAAACAGCTGACGTTTTGTGAGCCACCCACCTGCGCACGCTCCACCTCTGCCACCGCCCTTAAGATGTTTACCTTTGATGCTGTCTTTACCCAAGATGCTTCACAGGTACAGTAATGATATAAATGCTTCCATTTTTGGCAATCAGCATAAAAAAAACAAGCATTTTACAAGTTACACCAAGGAGACATCCTCTATTTCCTGTCTGTTCTTATAATTTTATTTTGAACAAAATCTTCACAGAATTGATGTCAAACAGGTGGGACATCCATGCTGAGATCAAAGCAATGCATAAGGGAGATATTCAGTTTCACTTGGTTTGCGAGGTAGATAAAAGGTTTGGGTTGGTGAGTTGAGGTTATCGTTCCGATCCCACAGCGCCTGAAGGGATCTCAAAGGAAAAGATAACACAGCTTTTTTTCTCTGCTTCCTCCTGAACTCTTTGGGAGTTTGGAGTCTTTGGGTTTCCTGTCCTAGAAACATCAGGTCTGATGATCAATGACTACCCCAACATTGTTCGGAACAAAAAAGGCTTTGAGCGGGAACACATCAGAGATCGTTCTTACAACAACACTGTATTTCCTCAAGCTGCAAAACACACACACATAATTCCAGGGTTTGAAATCTTCATCTGTGTCGTTTTCTCCGTTCTGTATCTCTTTGGAAAGGATGAGCAAGAATCTATCTACCCATACATTCATCCATCTGTCCAGAATTCTATCGTTCTGTCGTTCTTTCTGTCTCACATTTGTCTTTTGTTCTGTCGGTCTGATGTTATGTCTGCCAATCCAGTCTGTCTGTCCTTCTTTCTATCTATCTGCTGTTTTAACTGTATCTGTTCATCTGTCTGTCTGATGTCCTGTCTATCGTTCTGCCAGTTTGTCATTATATAAATCTATCAATCTACTGTTCCATCTTTTTGTCTGTCATTTTTGGGTTTACCTATCTGTCTGAATTTAAATACTGTATATATAACTAATAAAACAATTTGAGTTTGTGTATAAATTTGGGTTTGTGTCCTCAGGCGGAGGTGTGTTCAGGGACAGTGGCAGAGGTTATCCAGTCTGTGGTCAATGGGGCAGATGGCTGCATCTTCTGTTTTGGTCAAGCCAACCTCGGTTAGTAAACATTGATTCAACCTAGTAGCCCATATTTGACAGTTAGTCATTTTATAATAGTGCATTGATCAAAATGCATTTTAAATGGAGTAGCCTTTCAGTCTCTTGAGGCGAAAGAAAAAGACACTGTTTTGGTTTCACTGGGAAGTAGGCAGGGAAAAAGAGTGGAGGGCATATGTGTTTGTGCAGTAATAGCGGTTTGTTAAACACAAAGTGCCCTCGTTTTACACTTTGCTTTTGAAAAGCGCTCAGTTTCTCTCTCTCCTATGCCTCCCACCGTGCTGCTTGAATCCCCCATAGTTAGCTTGGCTGCTCATTTGCTCTGCTTTAGCGTGGTATATTCTCTCATGACTAACATCCTTGTGGGTTAATTTTATTAGCTTAGGGCGTTTTGCATAGACAGTACTATTATTAACACAAATCCTATTACAGACCTGCTCTTATATCATTATATAGTTAAGTCAAGCTAAGTTAATCAGTTGACAGTGTAATTTATATAATTGACAAAGACCACTCACTTATTTTCTGTCAATTTTCACATTGTAAAGACAAATTAAACTATATGTAATACTGTATTCCTCACATTTAATAAATAATATAAAGTTTATATCCAGTGGTCCAAAAATTACTGAATGATCTTTTTTTTTTTACATCACAGGCAAAAGCTACACCATGATTGGCAGGGACAGCTCTACACAGAGCTTGGGTGTGGCACCCTGTGCTATCTCTTGGCTCTTCAAGCTCATAGAGGAAAGGAAAGAGAAAGCTGCCACACGATTCTCCATCCGCGTGTCTGCTGTGGAAATCTGTGGCAGGGAGGAGAAGCTGAGAGACCTGCTGGCTGACTTTTCCACAGGGACTCCCCCGGACAGTCAGGGTACAGGAATTTCCCTGCGAGAGGATCCGGTCTGTGGATCACAGGTACATTACAATTTGTTTTTAGTATGTAAATGCTAACATAGTGTTCCTGTAACTCAAATAATAAAGCATCGTGCTAGTAAAAATAGATTGAATAGATAAAATACATTTTTTAGATAAATAAAATTTAAATATTAAATTATACAATATTAAATTAGCTGCCACATTTAGTCTTTTTTATGTACACTAATGTTCAAAAGGCTCATTGTGGCTGCATTCATTTAATAAAAAAATACAGTAAAAAAAGCTAAATATTATTGCAATTTAACTGTTAAATTATTACAATATAACCCTCATACATGTTTTCAGAATTATTTGAGGATTACAAAGTTCAAAACAACAGCATATTAAAAAATAGAAATATATATTTTGAAATATACTTAATTTCTTCACTGTCACTTTTGATAAATTCATTGGATCCTATTAATTTAAGCATGAATTTATTTTATAAAAACAATCATACTTCTTGCAAACGTTTGAAGAAAGATAGTATACAGTAATCGCACGTAACCATTCTTTCAACATCAAATTGCTTCTGTCTCCGTTTTCTTTCTTTATCTCTGTGTCTCACTTTAAACTGGGTCCAGCTGCAGAACCAGAGCGAGTTGAGGGCTTACTCTGCGGAGAGAGCGGCGTTCTTCCTGGATGCAGCTCTGGCAGCACGCAGCACCAGCAAATCAGACTGTAAAGAAGAGAACCGGCGGAATTCTCACATGCTCTTCACCCTACACGTTTCCCAGTACCGCATGGAGAAGAGCACCAAAGCTGGAAGTATGGCTCACTGTGCTCATTTTCACATTTATTTAGGAATAAATTTGATATTTATGTCATAATATATGGTTGTTTGTCTATTAAGAGCATAATAGTTTATTTTCAATGTTGATAAGAAATGCAAAAATTATATTTGGAACAGCCATACCTTAACTTCTTGGCCTTAAAATAAAATAACTTTCAAGTCTATCTACTGAACCTCCACCTCAAAAATTAAGTTATACCACCGTATTACTGTCTGAGAATTCATATCATATATCTTCATGCATCATTAGACTGTTACTGAGGGTGGCCGGTACCTGACTTTTCCATTATCATGCTATCCATGTTCACAGAGAGTATCAGTTACCTCAATTTAGTCCTGCTGATAACGGCTCCACGAGAATGCTAACAAGAATGGTTAGCACATTTTCATTACTGGGCGTAGCCATCCTGTCAAGTCAGCATGTCAACATTAGAATGATCATTAGTATTGCACTCCCGTCGGTGCAGCGCTGGCTGGGTTCTGGCCACTGACACTAGCCAGAATAGATTTTAATATGTAATGAGGCTGGAGTCTCTTCTGCAGAGATGTTTATAAAGCCCAGCATGAAATAAGAAGCTCGTTTGCATTCCCGCTCCACAGAGGGTTTAGGTTCCGAGGGCTGGCTTTGTAAATCCTGCCGACGTGAGGTTAATGGCCCCCATCTCAGTGTGAAATAAATGCATCTTCTGTAATGATACTGAATGGATTTTACTCTAGTGACCTACATGGGACTGTAATCTAACTAGCTGTACTTACTTTTATTGCTTGCTGTTTGATGGACTGCCAAGGATATTGAGTCGCCACTTACCTAGCAGAGATCCTATATCTAACTGCTGTCTCATACGGTCCCCTGCAACACTGTAATGTGTAGTACCTGTGGCCTTTTTGATGACATGTCTCTGCTTAACGTGCAGTGCAACTAAGCCATTCGAAGGTTGTGTTTAAATGAGATTTTAACAGGCTGTGTATACCTTTGCAGTGTCTGGGAGTCGTAGCCGTCTGCATCTTTTGGATTTGGGCAGTTGTGAGTCTGATTTGAGTCAATCGCGAGATGGAGGGAGAGGCCAGTGTCTGTCATTGGGTGCCCTTGGAAATGTCATTCTAGCCTTGGCCAATGGAGCCAAGCATGTGCCATACAGGTATGTGTTCAATTAATCAATATAAACCAATAGTGGGAGATGATAGATCTCTGTTAATGGTGGTAATGTGTCTTTGAGCACACATAGAGTCCTTGTGATCTGCATCTGCAAGGGTTTCATTCTCACCCTCCTCAGATCAATGAAGCTAATTAGCCAGCCTTGCAGGGAGAGAAGGCAGCCAGGGTGGATCGGACTTTATGTGGGATGTAGGCCTATTGATAGGAATGTGGGTCAGAGAGTAGCAGATTTATGCTGAAAGGAAATTAAGAAATACTCACCGGAAGGTGGGATAGTAAATACAGTTGACGTGTGCAGAGAAAATTAATCTTTTTCTTTTAAATGTGGCATTTCGGAAAACAGCATCCTCCACAACAGAGTAAAATATTTTTTTTTTAAATCAGGTCACCAGAAAGTGAGTATTTTCTTTGATTTCCTTTTATTCAAGTACTGTATGATTCATAATCCTCTATTTTAAGACAACCTCTCAATGATGTTAGAGGGAAAAAGGCAGAACGTTGTGAAGCATAGCTTCCTTTTTGGCTAACGAGAATATTTTTTGATGTATAATTCAGAGACAGCAAGCTTACCATGCTGCTGAGGGAATCGCTGGGCAACATCAACTGTAGAACCACCATGATCGCCCACATCTCTGATTCGCCAGCCAATTATGCCGAATCTCTCACCACTGTGCAGCTGGCCTCCCGTATTCACCGCATGAGAAAGAAGAAATCCAAGGTTTGTGATTCAAAATGATGTACAGTATTTGAATAGATTATGCTTATGTAGTCAAAAATAACTGAAGCACTTATTCATTTTTATATATCTTATATTTAAATATTTAGTGTTTACTTTGGTACAATGACAGCATGACATTTGCTGATATTTGTATCAGTACTTTGTCAACTTTGTCTTCTTGTCTTCATACATTCTACAATAGGTCAGGACTGTCACTTTCCTAAATTACATTTTAGATTTTATTCATCAGAATCATTCACAATTTATGTAATGATTCATGCATTGTCAGTGAAACAAATGTTACAGTGATAATTTAACTGCTAAATTTCTCAGTGACCTATGTCATGTAATCAACAAATGTAATCAATGCATTTGTTCCAGAGGGAGAACAGCATGTAACCTTTCCCATCACAGAGGCAGTTTTCACCATAATTAAGCTGTTTTGACAGAATATATTAATATTTTAAAGACCTAAAAATAATTTAATCTAACTTACGCATAGTATTGACAACTATTGTAGCTTCTCCTTTGGTGTGCACTTTTCACCTTTGTTGATATTTACATGCTGTTTCATAGGAATATCTATTTTTATTTTGTACTGTTAAAGAGCTGTCTGCAAATTAGATATTGAAGTCAGTGTGGTATGTTATTTTGTGCAGTATGCATCAAGTTCCTCTGGAGGGGAGAGCTCCTGTGAAGAAGGACACATCAGACGGAGACCCTTCTACCCTCGGACTGTGGCTCTTGACCCAGACCACCCTGCAATGTTATCCAGTGACCCAGATTACTCCTCCAGCAGTGAGCACTCATGTGATACAGTGATCTATGTGGGGCCTGGTGGGACCCCTATCTCCGATCGTGAACTCAGCGACAATGAAGGCCCACCTGCATTTGTTCCTATCATTCCCTCCCTGAACAAGAAGCGTGTAAAAGAGGGACCTAAATCTGATGGCGATCACCTCAAATGCAACACTTTTGCAGAGTTACAGGAAAGGCTTGAGTGTATTGATGGCAGTGAGAGTACATCTGTCTTCACCAGTGAAGGAAAGGGCCAACAGACTGCCTCGAAAAGTGGCATGGAAAAAGAATCAGAAGGGGCTTCTGTATCAACCAGGACCACCAAGTGTTCTCTTCAAAAGCCTGCGCACATGCAACATGGGACAGCGTCTGAAACTAACACAACTTTAAGACAAGATTCAGAGCCTGTTGTGAGAGAGAAGATTTTTACTAGAGGACCTATACAAAATCCCAATGCTTCTTCATCCTTGCAGACCATCTCAAAAACCGAGGGTGGCTTAGCCACACGGACACCTCCAGTAGGTATGAGCCAGCAAGCCCTAAGGCAGGGAGAATGCAATGAACATTCAATTACTGACAGATCCCATCACCTCAGTAGAAGTCCTATGGAAGTGAGCCATCTACGTGCTACTCTGAGGAACAGGTGCCTCGATAGAGATGTTTTAAGGACTACAGTTACACTGCAGCAACCTGTGGAGCTCAATGGAGAGGATGAGCTGGTGTTTACGGTGGTCGAAGAGCTACCTGCTGGTCTGGTTCCAGACAATGGGAGACCATCCAGCATCATTAACTTCAACACAGACTGCTCTTTGCAGGCACTTGCATCACACTCACGGCCTGTCAGCATTATTAGCAGCATCAATGATGAGTTTGATGCGTACACATGCCAGATGAACAGACCCCAGCTGAACCAAGGTGCTACTTCCAAGTCGCAGGAGGAATTTACAGCTGGTCAAGCAACTGCACACTCTTCAGTCAGCCCTTGGTCTTGCAAGAAAAATATTTGTACCACAAGTAGTGATGAGACATTAAAGGGAGTGCGGAAGGGACCAGTCAGCAGCTCCATGATGGATTTACCTGGTGGTTTACACACTGAGTCCTTCTCCCAACAAAGAACAAATAGTCCACTGGGTGACAGTGGAATTTACTTTTCAGATTATGATTCTTCAACTATTGACAAATTGTCCATATCTAAGTGCCCTCTATCTCATGACAGTACCAAAGCATCCCTTGGTGGTCCAAAGTTGATAAGATCTAATAGACTCATGACCTCACAGTCTGCCCAGATCTCGTACATTTCTACACTCCCTAGAAAGAGCACCCAAACTGCATCTCTTAGTAGTAGCTACAGCCATGAGCTACAACGCCAAGGTAGCAGAATAGATGAACATTGGACCCACACTAGTAGTGGCCTACACTCTGCCAGGAATTCAGAGTTTAGCTCTGTTAGCAAATTACCGAAAAATGGCACAAGTGGGATTCTGTCTAAAAAGACAAGCGGGAATAGCAACAGTGTACCTCGCCCCTCTAAAACGCATGTGTCGTCCACATCTCAAAGGGTTGTTGATGGTTGTGAGAAGTCGAGTGTTAAGAAAGGGGACCTGAGCAAGATGCCTCAGCTCAGGAGAGGAGCCACAACTCTTGGCATGGTCTCAGTGCCTCATAGCTCCTCTGAGATGAAATGGGGTAGTGATGCCTCTCAATCAACTGGTAGCCTGAAATTCTCATCCTTAGGAAAGAAAGCTAATGGACAGAAGGGTAGTATGCTCCCTAAGTCTGGAAGCATGTCACCCCCTGCTCCACCGGTGCGAAAGTCAAGCCTCGACCAGAGAACACGCATTTTGTTGTCTCCTAGTGCCTTAAAGTCAGTAGGTAGTGAAGGAACAAGATTGTCTTCCTCAAAAGCATCGGTTTCTGAGGAGGACTTTGATGTTCGAGTTAGAGGGGAATCCTTTAGCTTTAAGTCATCTAGCCTGAAGACAGCTTCTAGTCTCAGATCACATAATACTAAAGGAGACAATGGAAGGCATTTTGGTAGTCTTATGTCTCTTGAAAGGTCGGAGAGTTTAACCTCTGTGGGTACCAAACCAATAACATCAAGGGAAAACAGTTATGTCAGTATCAGTAGCACTGGCAAATCTACAAAAATTGTACCCAAACCTGGAACACCCTGTTCAATATCTACACCAACCGCTACTTCCCCTTCATCTACTAGTGGAATTTATAAGCTTGGACAGACAAAAGCCGGTATAACTCCTAGATCCATTGTTGGGAACAAAGGAAAGATCTTGTCAAGTACTGGTTCAAAGACTCTTAGCTCGTCCCCCAAGTTCCTTGCCATCTCAGGTGCTCGGAACACTAGTCTACCTCCAACTGGAAAGCCCCCAACTCGCTCTGTCACAAGCTCCAATGCTAAGCAAGTAAGGGGCACTGTTATGGGCACAAAGCAGGCGATTCGTGCAGCTAACAGTCGGGTCAGCGAATTAGCAGTTGGTAGCTCTAAGAAACACCTCAGGGGCTCTGACCAAGCAGACGGCAACAATGATGCCAGAACTTCCAGTGAGAAACCACTGGCTGCTCCTTTGCCTTCTCCTTACAGCAAGATCACAGCCCCTCGCCGTCCTCAGCGCTATAGTAGTGGCCACGGTAGTGACAACAGCAGCGTACTTAGTGGTGAACTGCCTCCTGCCATGGGGCGCACTGCACTTTTTTATCACAGTGGAGGTAGCAGTGGCTATGAGAGCATGATCAGAGACAGTGAAACCACAGGCAGTGCATCTTCTGCCCATGATTCCATGAGTGAGAGTGGAGTGTCCACGTCCAGTCGAACAAAGGCCTCAAAATCTCCCAAAAAGAGATCTAATGGTGAGTTTCAATGGGAAACCACTCAGGGCACTATTTACTGGTGATCAGTTCAATATTTATTAGATGGCCTTCAAAGGATAGAATGGAAAATAGGTAGTACAGTTAAGGTTGTTGTAATACTTGTTATAATGTTTCTAGACAATGATAAATATTGCTTAATATTTCCATCCTAAAAATGATTTACACAAGTATCTTAGCCAAGTTTTACATCACAGACATCCAATATAACTGCCCCTACGAGCAGTCATTGCATGATATGTTTCATACAGTCTTCATAAAAGACCATTAATGTTGAACAGTGTGCAATGGCTTTTCCTAAGATTCCACCAGGACAATAAATATTAATAAAGCATCCTGTCTAGCCAGTCAGTCTGTTTATTCCATTTATATGTATTAATCCCAAGGTTATTAGGCATATCTGGTGTTTAATATGCACTCATCCTAATATAATTTTTTTGCTTTAAATCCTGTAACCACCTATAAAGCCTCATATATATTTAAAAGCATGCCAACAAACTCTGCTGTTCATCTCTGGCTCACATGAAGAGCAATATCCTGTGTGACCCATCCAGGCCTGCAGCGACGCCGTCTAATTCCTGCTCCTCTGCCAGACACCTCTTCTCTGGGCAGGAAGGTTGGTGCAGCAGGCCAGTGGGTCGATCTACCTCCGCTGGGGGGTGCTATGAAGGAGCCCTTTGAAATCAAAGTTTACGAAATTGATGACGTGGAACGCCTTCAGAGGCGCAAAGAAGGGTTGACAGAGGTAAGAAGACAGTATGTCAAGACAAGTTCATTATATGCTGTTTGTATGCTAATCACAGAATTCTGAAAGTGTTCTCAAAGTGTGTATCCAAGGTAGGGATCAATGAGATTATTTGCCAAGAAATGCTTAATCATGGGTTAAAAACCATTTTAAAAAAGATTTAAAAAATTGAATTTGGTTTAAAAAAAGTGTTAGCATTGGGCTAACAGGCTAGTAGAGGTAGGGCAATGGTATTTCCCTAGTATATGACTTAATTTTTTTGTTTTATTCTTCGTAAAACAATCACACTATTGAATTTCAGTCCTTTTTACTTTAGTGTTCAGCATGTGGCACAGTCTAGAGTAATATCAGTTTTTCATTTATGCTAAACCTAATAGCAGTAGACTCTAGCATGTGATTCTGATGTTTCTCTCACATCCAGTGACAAGTACAATTGTCAGGAATAAGTCTTTGTGACAATTTTTTATGTTGGATAATTGATTTTAGATTAAACTTATTGACAGGGATAACTACACTCAAAAAATGATTTTAGTTGTTTGCTCAGTTTATTTAAATTAAATAACAACACAGATCTTTAGTTTTTACCAAATTGTTATTTGCACTCAGTTTTATTATTCTAAATGAAATCACATTTGTAAAATATTAAGTTAACTTAAACCATTTGTGTTGGGCCTGCACAAATCATTTACTTTGAAACTGGGCAGTGGATTTCTAATTCCCAGCATGCATGCATATGGATAGATCAGGAGAATAAATGTTGAAATTAAATGCTGTTTTTGGCACGTGTTTTTAGTAAAGGGAAAGACCTTTTAAAGTTTGTTGTTCAGTTATATTTGACATTTAAAAGACTTAAGTTTTGTTGATTTTTGAGGTTACCAGCATGGTGAAGTGTAGACCTTGTTGTTAAGCTATGGCTACATGAGCTGTGTGCTAACGTGCTAATGCCAAGTGAGGCAATTTTTACTTGATCACTGTATGTGTGTTGCAGATGGACAGAATATGTTAAGCATGTGATCAAGTGCTATGATGTCTTATGTTCCCATAAGATAAAAAAAAGGTGACTATAAACAAACAAACAAACCAGTCTGTACTGCAATGGTTGAATCAACAAGAGTGAATTATGTTCAGGAAACATTCACAGAACTTCTCAAATGAAATAGTTTTTTGATCTCATTAAATTAGCACGAATTTTAGTCATTTGTACAATTAACTTAATTTAAGTTTTTTTGAGTGTTGTAGCACAGAAAGAAGTGAGATTAGCTAAGGTCTTTCCAGAGAGAGCATGAGATGGTAAAAGAGATAGAAGAAGAGAGAGCATTGAGGAGAGGTCAGGGGTGCCTGTGATGAATGAGGTGTGGCTCCACAATCTGTGGCCCGCCTGATCGGTCTTTATAGCCCACTCCACACAGAGCGTCTATGGGTCATTAAGCTTTTCTCTGTGAGTTTCTAACCCTGATCACACAGGCAATTGTGTGGAGAAGACGAGAGGAAAAGACATTAACTCAATCGAATGACGCTTTGATTTATTTTCAATTAAGAAAAAATGATCTCAGCTCACATATTAGAGTCTGGCCGTTTGCTCATGAAGAATTAGGCTGTTCACCCTCTTGTTTTATGTGAATCTGTATGAGTATGGGTAGGAAGTTGTATAGCTACAAAGTTTATTAATGTTTTGTGAAATGAAATTCCGTTTGCTGTGGTCATAACATAAAAAATGAGTTTTTCTTTATCTGTAATTGACAAACCTGAGATATTTGCAGATAAGAAATTGCATTTCCATTTACTTTCTACTGACCTGGTAGTGACACAATACACTTGATAGGAGGAGGCTAATCTGTACTGTAATTCAACCTTTCAGTGACAGGTTCCTATTGAACATGATCTTTTTTTTTTTTTTATCCCTGAAGCAAAGGTGCCTCTAGACGTCCAGCGAACACTCAGCCTGCATGCTAATTTTATTTTCAGCTTAGCCCTAATTAATCTGACCAAAGGGCTGAGGACCTAAATCCTCTGTACAGGTTACGAGCATTAAATCAATTCAGCTTAAGCCATTGCACTTTAAATCAGCCTTGAGCACGGCCACACATTGTCTAACAGGTGCTTGGAATAGGTGCAAGAGGTTTGTGGGTGACTGTAAGCAACTCACACTGCTGTTCCATACTTGTAGGGTTTGCAGTACTTTAACGCCCGTCTTAGGATGCTGGAGAAGAGGCAGCAGCAGATCAGGGAGTTAAGAGCCAAGCACGAGAAGCTGAAGAAGGAGCTAGAGGATGCCAAGACTCATCTCATGCTGGACCCTAGCAAATGGATGGGAGAATGTAAGTGTATTATTGTCTAATGTCAGGATTTTTCTAACTTTTTCCATTCAAATGAATATCAAATGATGACCTTCATTTATGAAGGACACTCTTTTTAAAGTATTGGAGAATGTGTATTTTGTTGTATGACCAATACATGCTGGATAATATCCAGAATTAAATCCAGCATCAAATCTTGATTATATCCAGAATTATATTTTATTGGTACTGCTCTAAATCCAAAGCAAATAATGAAAAATATATTTACTTTAGATAGTTCATACAGTGAATTTTTATTGTTTAAAAATTAGGACTGCCAATAGAACAAAATAAATGTGATTAATCTCATGATTTCTGACTTTAATTAGCTAATTTAACAAGTTCTCAAGGTAATGTGCTATTTTTCTGCTGATCCCCTTGTGGCCCCTTTGACCTCAGTTTGAAAACCTCTAATTTATGTGACACTGAAAATGATCAAGTATCACACAAAAATATTATACAAATTTTTTTCGACTTAGCTTAGTGGCATACAGTAGTATAACTGCTACAAATTTCCCCAGCTTTTAGCCAGAAGGACTTTCTTTTGCCATTTTTACTGTGACACTCTACCATGCATCAAGGTCAGGAATGATTAATTTTATCATGCATCTCACACAGCATAAGTTTCCCAGTAATGTGATGTAGACTAATGGCTCCCTTTATGACTTTAATTTAAGTGTTTGAACTTAGTGCCAAAGGATTTACAAGAAAATGCTGAGGTAATGGTGCATTCACAGAAATGTCTTGAGCATTGGCTACTTTGAATTGGTGCCTAAGACAATAATAGATCACTTTGGCTTTCTAGAATATTCTCCATGAATGTAAACTGTGAAACAATTTGTTGAGTTTATGTAATTGTAATTCTATTTAACTTTTGCTGCCTTCAACGCTTAGACTGTAAGAGCTAACTCTGGACACAGACTGTGTCAGTGACACAGTGCAATGTGTCATTGACAGTGACTCGGTTTTATAATAATATTTCAGGATTTTTTGAAAATGCAATCATGTTATTAGTACTGTTTACTCTACTAAGAATGAAAAAGAAAACTGCCAGCAGCAAAGCAATCTCTGCTGATTCTGTATGTCTGTTTTATTCTGTATTTGAATTACAACTACCGCAAAGCACCAATACAACAACCTTGATATTGCAAGGTATCTGTCTCCACAATTTTGCAAACAGTCTGTGGGAGAAATACCTCAGGATGTAATGGAATAATGTAGAGAAAACCGCAGGCACTTGGAGAGGGAGTGAATATGCGTGTTTGTGTGTGTTCTTGAATCAATAAGGTATTATTTTTCTCTTCTGCAATCACTACCTGCCCACTGGCCAGGTGATGTTTACCAGTCATGTGAGACTGCTGTCCTGGGTAAAGCTGTGATTTGGACTGTCATGCTGTATAAATCAGCCCATCTTTAGAGCCTTGTAAAAAAAGGATGGTGTTTCTGCAAGCCCATCTCCCACAACAAGCAACCATCACATGTAGAGATGTCTCAAATGATAAAACTATCTATCTACTGTAGGTGTGTCAGTAGGGCTGCGTTGCACAGCTCCTATACTTACATCTTTATACAATAATGTGGATTCAACTGTATGTGTGCAATTATTTTAGAGATTGCTTGACTTTTATATTTATACATTTTTTAAATAAGACTGTATTTAAATTATTACATTTAAATTATTATGCCAATGCCTGGCTCTCACTACAGGATTTTAAGCACCGATTTAGCCCTCCTGAGAAACGGAGCAAAAATCTTGTCGAGCACCGTGATCGGTCCCAATGTTCGGCTCTGATTATCTGGTGATCTAATGTGAGGTGTTCACCGATGAACTTTGCACCTCCCAATCTGATCGAGAAACAAATCAGGGCCACCTCCGTCATATCAAACATGTTTGACATTTAGGATTTACTTTCACAATAGCAATTGTGTGACCGAAAAACAGCTGCTGTAATGGCTCCATTAGATAGTGGAGATGGAGTTGTGTAGTAACACGACTGTCTTAGTAATGTATCGAAAGCATATCATATCCGTATATACAAAGAGCAGCGCTGGAGTGAAATTACCATGTGATTACAGAATGCTGCTAGCACGCTAGCATCACTAAAATATCAATGACGATCTGCTGCTTGAGCCCACGTGAGGCCTTACTCTGGCACGATAATCTTAATAATACCTTATAGTGTGTGATGCGCCATGATGTTGAAATTTTGTAGTGTGTGCATGTTTAAGATTTGAAGGAAGATAATTTGCAAAGATTTTCCTGGCTTAAGTTTAAAAAAAATATTCTGTTTACATTTATCACCCTTTTTCCATTAGTTGATGTGGACCCAGATCTGGACCAGGAGTCGCACGACTATCTGGAGGCTCTGGCTCAGGCCACAGGAGACCTGGAATTTTGTGTCAACCTATGCAAGTCTCGTGTGATGATGGAAACCTGCTTCGATATTGCTGTGCCCACAATCCCAGGACAAAGTGGACAACAGGAAATGGAGGTCTAGAGAAAACAAAAGAGGACATTGTTTGCAAAATAGCTGTTATGGCAAACACGTGTGTTTTCTCTGGGGTTGAGACTGTCCAACAATTGAAAACATTGAATGAGCATGGTTAGAAACTCCCAGAAATGCTAAATAACAAAGACTGAAAACAACAAGAGCAAGACCCTGTCCTGAGATCTTTGTTAAACTTCACCAGGAAGTGCCTTAAAACAAAAAAGATAAATAAAACAAAATCCCAAGTACTATGTTTTATGATTGGTGCTAGTATTGAGACCAACTTCCCCAAGTACACTTTTAAAAACAAAGTATTTTGCATTGCAATGCAGTGTATATTTTATTTATAAGAGCTACAGTGTGTAAAATATAGTTTTAAGTATTAAACACAATAAAAACTCCTGTGCTATTGCCTTTTCTAATATCTAAATGACCACAATTAGAAATCTTGGACTTTTTTCTCCAACATAATGCAACACAAAGCTTGCCCCTGACAGACGTGATGTCACTTGATTGGAAAACGATGCTGAAGCAGTGGCACTGTACAGTTACTGCATACTTACTGGCTCTCTGATACAGATCTACTACTTTACCTGATTGGTGCAGCTGGTGGCAAATCATAAATTAGAGCTTGTCTCAAACACTTCTCAGGACATCAAACCGAAGTGAGTTTGTTCTTATGAATTTCGGTGTGTGCTGTATGCGTCATACTGTAACGTATGCATGTGTCTGTTCTTCTCTGATCATGCAACATCCAGCGTTAAGCTGGTTTGTTTTAACGTGGTAAACAAATTCACTCTATCTACCTGAACTTCAAAAGATTATGCCTTTCTTCACTGAAAATGAATATGTTCAAATATACAAGCAGCTTTCATCTGTTGACAATATCACAGCACAGGACCTTCTCCTCACTGTGTCCCGTGATTTATCTTCAGCCTCTAATGTTTGAGGATTTTTGTTTGTCATGTTAATCCTTTAAGTGTCTCTGGAGAGAAGTGTGACTGCTGTTTCTCATAAAGAAACAAATAGAAGAGATTATTGGGATTTGCAAGGGTTTGAAGTAGAAAATGTGGCTATTTTTTTAAATCTTAAAATTCTTTCTTTGTTTATGTTGTTGAATGATTCTTTATTTAAAGAGAGGAAAAAGACTCAGGCTTTTTTTCTTCAAGTTGCTGCATGATATTTTCTATTTGGTTTTTGTAAAAGTTATTTAATTTTTTCCCTCTTTGTTTTGTATGTTAGTCTGTGATTTCTACTATTAATTTAAAGTTGAGCAGATTTGCCAAGCATTTAGACTTTTTCAATGTCTCTGACATGTTATCAGTGTTCCTGCTTTGTATTGTACAGTTTTTTATCCTTTTTAAAAACCATGTAAAGACTCCTAAGTTTGCATTAACATAAAGTTATGATTAAAAAGAATGTTTCCTCTTTATAATTCTTTGTGTGGATATTTCATTTAAAAGACCATTGCGAATTCTTCTGTTATATAGGGAAAAAATATATAAATGAAATAAAAATATTTTGTGCGTAAATAAATGCACAACTGAATGAATTTCATATTTCTTTTTTTCAAAAAAGTACAAGACCACTTTTAAAAAATAACATATTTGAGTTTTATATTCTTATTTATAATAAGAAATGTGGCTTGTCCACCAAATGAGCTTATTTGAATGATTTCTCAAGGATCATGTGACACTGGAGTAATGATGAAAATTCAGCTTTGCCAATACATGAATAAATATATTAAAAAAGAAAAGTCGTACAACTGATTTTACTGTATTTTTAGCTTTAACTTCTTTCAAAACTTTTTAAACATCTTACACAGACATTTTAAACAGTAGTGTAGAATATAATAAGCAGTACAAGTTACTAACCATATGAACAAGATCATATTTCACATGTGCAGGAGTCTGTGTAAAGTAATGGCGACTTGACATTAAGGCAATCGTCCACTGTGGACTTGTTACATTTTTACTGGTCACAATAGGGCTGATGAAAAGATGGTCCAGCACAGATGGCTGGAGCCAAAACAAATTTGAGAATTTAATCATACCATAGATTGATCGTCATAGGTTTTCAGCTTTATTAATGATGGTTTACTGAGCTGCAAATGGCCCAA
Organism: Enteromius viviparus; assembly: GCA_032353835.1. Classification (NCBI taxonomy): domain Eukaryota; kingdom Metazoa; phylum Chordata; class Actinopteri; order Cypriniformes; family Cyprinidae; genus Enteromius; species Enteromius viviparus. The sequence goes on along the minus strand of JAUCNO010001657.1, from coordinate 2,097 downwards.
CAGGGTAAAAACCACTGAGTGATTCCATTGGTAGCTTATTCCACCTGCTCTGTCCTGTTCTCCTCAGCAGATGGTCTCATCAAATGGATGGAGCTGTTTTAATCAGTCTCTCTGAAGACATCTAATCGTTTGTCATAATGTGTCACTGAGAGTCACCAAGTGACCCTGGCAAATTTGCTGACTAGAAGTACACCGAATCTGTTCCCACAGAAAAGCCTGCAGAACTTGATCAACTGTAATTCCTAAAGTTCTGCACATCCCCCGATTTTTGGTCTTCAATGAAAACCTTTGATTGCGTCTCATTCTGTATCTGTCTTCCTCTGTTCATTACATACATGGATGGGGGAGGGCAGGTTCAAAAGCAGACAGTCCAACCCCCAGGCTTTGAATGTGATTGAGTCCTCCGTCACCCTGTGAATATGTGCAACAGAAACAGATAAAATGGAGGTGGAGTATGTGGTATTTCAATTTTCAGTTTCAATCTTCTTGCATTTATATTGAAAAATACAATAGAGAGAAAATGCATGAATAATTTTATAAGGTTGAAGCATTAGGGAAATATCAGTGTGTATATGTGAAATAAGTGGTTTTGTTTAGCTTTTTAATGTTGCTTATATTTCATGAAAAAGGTACATGCATTTACTTTTGTTATGCATGAATACTTGTTCTAAACACACTGCTTTCTATGATGTTTGAGGCTACTGTGACGCCTTGATTGGGGAGCTGAAGCAGTGAACCAAGTAATGGGAAGTCATTTGCTATGAACAAGGCTTATTTCCTGCAATGACAGGTCCAAACTGTGAGTATACATTGGTGAATACAGTGTGATTGGCACATAGTAGTGACAGGGTGAGGTATCTTTCTTTTACTGGCACATTGAAATGTAAGGGTGAATAGTAGCAGGGTTAATTGCTCCTTGTTGTGAGGAGCCAATGTGCCGCCTGTCACACCTATTGCATTAATCCCATCAGAGGCAGCGTATGCCCATCAAATACATGGCAACGGTTGCTGTGGCTCCCATTTGCGAGTATAGCCTTGCATAGCCTACGGTAATAGTTTTCAAATTCATTTTTAGTTGCTGTGTAGACAGCTAGGATATTTTCCTTCTTTGTACATGTACACCATTTTTTGAAAAGAACAGACATTTTGGGCTGCCAGCTATATTGAGTGAAATGGGTTACTTTAGCAGCATTTTTCAACAGAACAATATTGTACAAACAAGCACTCAAAAAATCCCACAGCCAGAAAGGTAGAGAACACACATTTAAATCATAGAAAGCTGTTTATGCCTTTACAGTTTGAAAGATATTTTCTCATCCCGGGAGAGGAGACTATATATCATTTTTACTGTTTGTTATGCCTTGCGAGCTCAGATGAAATGGGGTTTATTGACTCATTTCAGAGCAAATTAGCCTCTGCTCTGAAGATAGCCTGGAGCTATCTATTTTTTCCCCATCCTCAAACTGAGTTTTTGTGCAGATTCGCTCCATCTTAATTAAACTTTGTCATATGACCTCTACTAAAGTGTTTGTGTCAATTAGCTGTCAGCTGCTTTAATGGCACAGTTCATGCAGGTCAGGATCAGTATATATTTCAGCAAATAGCAACAAGCTTGTACTAGTTTAATGTAAAAACAAGCAACAGGCAAGTATGCCAGCAAACAATTTAAGACAATATTTCCGAATCTTTTTTTTTCTTACATACCCTTACAAGCCTTCAGTAGGCGTTCTGGCTTTTTGAAGGGATTTTTAATAATGTTGTCAATTTAATATGCAGTATAGAAAGCAGAAAGTATAGGAAGCAGAAACACTGATTTCTCTGCCTGTTTCTTTAAATGCAAATGAGCTTTTGTGCCTGGCCTACTTTTCTAGAAAAGAGCTGCGACATTAAAGCTTGCACCTGTTGGTTCAGTTTTCTTGTTTATTGCACTGAAATCATGCATTTTAAATATGATGTGTGGGTTTCTGAATGGATACATCCAAAGAACATGGACAAAAAGCGTTTGTCATGTAAGTACTAAACTAAGTTTAAATTCACACACAAGTTTACGTTAATACACGAGTTACAAAAACAGTAGGTTATGCATGTGAAGGTATA
>JAUCNO010001654.1:0-25296 GCA_032353835.1 Enteromius viviparus | reverse complement strand
GAGAATAAAAATTTACATTTCCACCATCAGGGAAATAATGAAGAATTTCCAATCAACACACAATGTTAGGAAACTGCCTGGAAGAGGACGTGTGTCTCGATCATCCCAATACACGCCGAGGAGTAGAGATTGAGTGACTTAGAGTCTTTAAGGACCACATCTGGAGAATTGCAGAAAATAGTTGAGTCTCAGCGTCAGAAAACCTTTAAAAAAAATTCTAACATCCCCTACATCAGCACATGTTGTTCAGGAGGGTTTAAGAAAATTTTTTTTTTTGATGTTGTGGGCCTATGTTTCTGCTGGAGGTCCTGGACGTCTTGTTTAGACAAAAGGCATCATGGATTCTATCAAATACCAACAGATAACAAATCAATAATTCACTGACTCTGGTAGAAATCTTATAATGGGCCATGGTTCAGTCTCCCACTGAGACAATAATCCAAAACAAACATCAAAATAAACAAGAATTAGTCACTAAGCACAAAATGAAGCTTTTGCCATGACTGTCCAAGTCCTCTGACCTGAACCCTGAGTGAGGTGAACTAAAGAGGAGAATCATGTCATGTTAGCTGTTATTTTAGGAAAAGGACGTAACAATAACTGGGTGCCAATAATTGTGGCTAACATTTCTCAATTGTTTTACTTCAGTGATAGGTTAGAATTTTGTAAATTTTTTAAATGAAAGATCAAAAGGATAAACTATGCAGATTTATTTTTTTCCGGCCACCTTTGCTCAGATTTACCAAGGGTGCCTATATTAGTGGAGGGCACTGTATATACACATATATAGCAAAATAACACAACTATATGAAAACAAATGACACAGAAAACATTGATCAGCATTTAATGTACAGTAAAAATTTACCAACGTTTAATTTTAATCAAATATTTTTATTCTAAAAATGATTATGCAAACAAAACAAGAATACAAGACACAAAATCCCAACTACGACTCGGCCCTGTTTCACAAAAATATTGTTCATCTTGCATAAGATGATGCACGTAACAAAATGAAAATACAGGTTTGTGGCCCTTAAGAAATATTTACAGCCAGAACAAATTCTCAAATCACCTGTCACTGACAGGTGTGATAAAAAAATCATTTTCACACAGAAACTGTGATCTGATCTACACTAAATTCATAAAGATAGCAGCCTTTGACTTTATCATTTTAGGAGGTTAATGAACAAGGCCAATGATCAGTTCTGAGAATTGCTTATCATTAATTGATTAGGAAGAAAGGTGTTACAACAGACGTTAACGTAACCTTACTCATATGACAACATAAAATCTTATTACTTACCTCCAGCCCAAGCAGCTGAGCAAAAAAGTTGGAACCCAGATCTGCGATGACAACATAGAAAGCAATACACGTCCCCAACATGAGGCCAATCATGCTGAAAACAAAGAGAGAATATATAAGTAGAAAATACAAGCAAAAAGAGCTCATTTCATTCATGAGGTTGAAGACGAATCTCCACAAAGTAATCTTACCTTAATTCCACAAGCGCCTTGCCTGGTTTTCCATAAGCATGAAAAGCTGGGAAGAAAGAGAAAATGATCTTTTTTGTTTTATAAAAAAATAGAAATAAAAATTACTACTTTTAGTCTGTGTCAGCTGTGTAAGGTTCTTTGCTTTTCTGTTTTATTTAGCTTACTCTTAATGAGAAAAATACAGATGTTGCGATCTGGTTACCTAACATAACTAAAAATATAATAAATTATTCCACTGTAATCCACACTGAGTTACTTTAAACATTATTATAATGATAAAAATTGATTGAGTGTGTCTGTTGCTTTCAGTCACTCTCACCTAGTCCAGCATAAGTCCTGCGTTTTGTGTTACTGGCGGAGTGAACTAGAAACATGCAAGACTGGTGGGTCATCCACGAACATAAGAACAACAACAATGTGCCCAACACGATTCCACACTGCAAAGAAAAAAAAAATGTCTATTAAAAAAAGAAGAGACTAACATATTGTCCTATATTTTTGAATTCCAGCCCCAGTGAAAGTTACATGCTTTTACTGATTCTTGGACAAACTAACAAGGCACCTCAGTTTCAAATTCACTGTATTCAGTCAGTTAACAGATTATTAACCAGAAAGTTGTGTTCACTTCAGATCCATATTGCAGATTTCAACATATGAAATCCTCCTTTAAGCACACAAATAACACAGAACACGTTCCCATCCCAGGTGTTTACCTGTTTGAAGCAGAAGGGCATTGTCAAGACACTCACTCCCACAATGCTGTTTACAACGTTCATGATCAGACCCCAGTTTGACGCAGTCATTTTGGCTCTCAGACAGCTGAGATCTCTAATGTTCAGATGGGTGTGTGTGTGTGTGGTGTTTCCAAAACAGCCAAAGGTTTAATTGAGATAAGTGGCTTGATGCAGCTGTCCTTCAACTGGCCGCTACGACGTTCTGTGGTGAAAACAAATACAACAGCATCATATTCAATCCTACTGAATGAGAGCTTTTTGGTTATTAAATGTACTCATTTGCTAGTGTTATGATTTATGTGTGAAGAGGAATATACAACTTAATACTAAACAGCAATGTATAAAAAATTAAATAGCTTATTTATTCATTTTGAATGCTTTATAACATGCAAACAGCTTCTGGAAAACAGCAATCAATTAAAAACAAAGCATATAAAATCTATGCAATCAGTGCATTTTATTCTAGTAAACCCTATACCAAACAGACTATGAAACATACAGAAGATGGTAGATTTAGACTACATAGTGGCCTAGAAGGTTTCCTTTCATGTTAAAGAAAGCAGATCATTACAGAATGACATCTGGAACAAATTGAACACTTTTATCTATTGTTGGTCTACAGACATGTTCAACTAACCTGATTCCCTTAAAACATATCTGTAATTGCTGCTTGATTACAAACATTCAGTGAAGTTCTTAAATGTGTTTTAGCTTTTCCTGCCATATGGCATCAGTTGTGTTGTCAGGAGCACTTTTACACAACTCATAGAACAAATTGATTGGTAATGAGTGGGAAGATGTGTTTTAAGGGGCTCAGGTTAAAATAAAATCAGAAATGCAGCATATGTTTGCATGCACAAAAAAAGAATGAAAACAAACATTTCATTTTTTGGAGTAATATCAATATGCAAATGATAACATATGCGCATTTTACACAATATACACAACAGATATATTAATTATTGCATACTGCTTTTAGAAAATTTAACATGTTAATCGATACAACAGTTAACTTATCTTATAAGTAAATCTTGTCCGTCTATAAAGCTTCTCATATCAAGAATGAGGAGGTTATAAAAAAGTTTGTTTACATACCACGTCCACACTTTTTCCCATCAGTCATTCATTTGTAAGTGATCATCGGCTCATGATTGTTTAAAAACGATTATTAAAAAAAACGTCCTGTTATATTTGTGCCGTCTGTATAAAGTTACAAGACATTTAACAAATAATTAAACGCATTTCCTGAATTATGCGAAAATGTTTCCTCAGTCTGTAACCAGGAAGTGTGCGCAGCGCTGCCAAAGTGGCGTTTCCAAAGACACTAGTGCGCCCTGCTGCCTCCAGCGGCCAGGAGTGGAACTGCACGCTGCCCACAGCCTGTCACGGTTGGTCAGGTTCACTTTCGTTTGACAAATACAGCTCAAATTGAAAGTTGACGGTTTGTTCGTTTTGTTTTCAACGTAACTAACACCTGCAATATCTTCTGAGTCCTGCGATGCTTTACTTTGACACATGGTGAAAAATGTATGCATGCAAAGATCATATCAATGGTTTGGTCTGTCAACAGCACCTACACAGAGGAAACACGGTGTTGTTTCATTTAGACAGAGATTTGAGCAGGAAAGGGAAGCAGGAACATGGGATGTTGATCTGCAACAGGAGCCCCGCGGAATCTAGGCAACAGAGGCTTCTGTTCTGTTACTGGTTTGCTTGGAGGAGAGAGGTTGGGACCAGCATGCCTCAGTCAGGCATGCGCTCTCCTGGGAGGGGATTTTAGTGTGTTGTTTTAGGGGGGCTGGTTTTAGGTGGGAGACAGGAAAAGTCTGGCTATTGTGCACCACTGGCCTTCGAACCTAACTGACAAGTCAGCCCATTGGCCGGAGGGTCTTGTCACTCCACACCTAATCCCTGAAGATTGGAATTAGGCCCGAGCAGCAGAAGGGGAGACAGTGGGCAGATTGCTGGGCAGATTTGGTCGCGGGGGGGAGAGATTCTGTAGCCAGGAAGAAATTAGACACAGGCACCCGATTGAACTGCTGACCTCCAGGGGAAACCCCTGGTCAGCGTGAGGTCATGGGAGCACAAAGCAGGGCGATGAACTGCGAGAGGTCAAGCATGCATGCGGCTGAAAGAGCGCCTTTGTAAGCTCAGGCATGCACAAAATTTCCCATCAGCCACCAAAGTCACAGGCTCCTCAGGAAGCCAAGGAAGGGGGATGAAACCTGGCGACGGAGTGTTGCAGCGCTTGTGTGTGTGTGCGAGTGACCTCAAAAAGGACACACAGAGACTGCGGCAGTAATCACATTTAATTACACATCAACCAGCCTTGTGAATGAGGTTTTTAATGCAGACTCTCCCTACACACAAAAAGACTGACATGTGCAGCTAAACATTGCCTACCTTTGTCCTGCTAAAATCTATTAAAGCCCTCTCTATAAACCATCAGCATTGCTAAAGGCTGCAGATAACAGCCATTATGTTGATAATTTGGAATAAAAGGAACAAAAGATGTTTTTTTGTGCAATGCCTCAATCAACCGTTCAACCAAAGGTCGGACCTATTTATAATGGGAGCCTGGTTGAAACTAAGGGCCGAATTCAATAAAAGAAGCGCATACCTCATCCTGTGCCAATATTCTGCCAACGAGCAGTCACTAATCGATTACTTAAGTATTCTAAACAGTCCTGTCGGTGTTTGTTCATTGTAGTGTCACCTGTTTTAATACGATTTACTAAATCAGATCATTTCTTTATTGGATGATCATGAGTTTCAAATCTATTTTCACTAATTCATGGTGAAGTGTTTTAAATACAGCAGACTCAGAAGAAAAACGGTTTAGAAGGAAAACCTTCTGCATATGCAAGTTTGTGTTGTGCATAGATATGTTTTAATCAAATGCCAGTTTAAAGTTTAAGCATTAAAGAACTCATATTAATTGCACACTTTTTAAAACATCAGGGAAAATGTCCCTACCTGTGTATTTGCTGGTTATAGCCTTGCTTTAGGGAGAACATTTGGAAAATGACACAGAATATTAACTGGTGCTTGAAAACAGTGTTCATTGTTTCATGGATATTTCTAGTTAAATAAGCAGAACACAGCCTCAGACACATTGAGATGTCACTGCGTGGAGGTCAGCAAAGTTGTTGGGAATTTTTCCCGCAGTAACACATGCACAGGCATAGCGCAGCTCCCTGGCATGTGCATGTGGACAGTAAAAGTGTCAGACTGACATTTACACCATTAGAATGACTAAATCTCTCTACGTTACAGATACTGCTATTATGGCTTTGGATGAATCTCTCTCTCACACACATGCACACACTCAAACACACAAGATGCCAATTGTGAAGGGAAAAGCTGTGCATTCAGTATTTACTTGGCCTGACAGCTATAATTTCAGTTTTCACACAGCTTAAAGATAGGGGGTAATTAAAGTGAGAATGTTTTCCTTTCAGATTAGTTGTCCTGTCCATTTATCAGTTGTCCAACCACATGTGTACAGACGCTGGATGCCTGTGAAGCACTCACAGAAAGTCAGTCTTTCAGAAAGAGCGCCAAATTGTCTTTCCCCATTAAAAGCTGTTTCCACCCAAACATGGCAAGCGTCTCGATGTGACAGGCGGCTATTTTACAGGCCTGAAACATTCCTCTGCCTCTCCTTACATCTTTTCTGTACCCGACCTATCCCTCCCCCCGTGACTGCCAACTACAGTAGCGTCTGTTAGTACATCTCAATCAGGTCTTCATGTTGAATTGGGCTTAACTAACCCCACTCCAACAGCCATGAAGTAGCAGAGAAAAAAACGTCATAAATCTTTACACAGAAAAAAAAAACTCAGACTCGTAAAAAAAAGGAGGGTGAGAAGAGTTGCGCTGATGGACTGATCTATGTAGCCTTACCTCTCAAAGTTACGCACAGCCATCCTCATACAAGCCCGCCGTATATCAGCCACAGGGGCATGAGGGTCCGCTCAATGGCGGGGCCTGTTACATGTGACCTGCACAGAAAGGGCTCCTGTGTCGGCTCCCGTCAAGTTCCTCAAATTAAAATCCTTTTTTGAGACATGGTTATGTGCGAATGCCGACACTTGACTGATTTTTTGATATACAGTCATGGTCCGCGTGGAGAAAGAAGGCACCTCATTCCTGTGTGACAGTGGGGAGTGATTGGGGTGGTTTTGGGTTTCTGTAAAACTAACGGATCATTTAGGGTTTGCTTGATGAAAGTTTATTCTAAATATAATATATTATGCCATAAATGCAGTTTACTCAAGCTTCGGCCACCGCATGCTTCTGGAAATCTTTCTGTGCAGCTTTTGGGCCTCTCAATAATTCTTCGAGAATTTTTTAGTTGGGCATTTCTCACTAATTATAACCCTTGCGGTAAAAAGAGAGGAGACACTGGCAGCTCAGTGCTTTAAAAAAGAAAAGCATAGATCACAGCTCGTTTTAGTGGCTCCTCCCACTTCGGCCCCACCCACTGAAACACGGCCAATCACAGGCCCATTGCTCAGACCAGATGAGTGTCTCACAGCTGCTGAGGAATTAGTGGGGTACAGCCAGTGCTCCCCTAACATTACTAATGAATCTCTTTTAGATGACTTTCATGGCTTCACATGCAGCAAGTGAGCTACCCAGCCCCTGCCCTCTGATTGACCCCATCCCTGGCCACGGATCTTCTTAGTAGTGACTGAGGGGAACAGATGGGGTACAGGAATACCCCCCTTTCCTCGCCCGTTTTTCAGTCTTTCTATCCCTCCATCAAATAACCATATAACCCCCTACCCCCCTTTTTTATGTACTATGACCCCTAATCTCGCTTCTCCATCAACTGTGTAGCTTTATTAGGCTCCTCTGTTCTAGAGAAGTGAGTGCCGCATGTTATAAAGAATCTTTTTACAAACCAAAGGAATCTGATACTGCTGTTCACTGTGGAGGAGATGGTTATTTTGCTAAATTACAGCCATGCTATCTTATAATTTACTATATTGTTCAGCATTTTTAGATCACACAATACTTAAAAAAAGAAAAGAAAAGCCTATTATACAATAAAACTGATCTTGTGCAATGAATTGAGGCATGTATAATAATAACGAGGGCATTTATTAGGTTTTTTTTTTTTTTTTAACAATACCTGTAAAGTGCTATTCAAATCAAATGTTGCCGAAATATTAATTTTCATTTAAAAATCAAAACGCTAGGTTACATCGAAACGCCTGTAGGTGTCTTTATGATTGAGTGAGGATTTGTTTACCACTACAAAAACGGCAAGGAACGACGTGCAGCATACTAGCACACTACTTTTTTAGTTTTTACCATATTTTCTATGGCATACATAGTAAAAAAAATTGTATGTATGTGTATGCTGTTCAAAAATCACCAACCGTTTTTTACGGTTGATTTATTGAATCATTTATTCGATTCATTCGATTCAGGAACGAAACAACACCGCTGCTTTGTCTCTCCTCTCCTGTCGGTTTTGAAGACTGAAAATATTGTGTCTGAACTGTAAGTTTCTTTATGTGAACTTCTTAAAAAAATATCCCTCTGCCTTAGTAATCTCTGAAATGGGTCAAACCGCCACTGCTAACTAACTAACAAGACGTTTTTAAACGAACTGCTAACGTTACGTTAGCAACGATTTAACGTTAACGAAAATGTTATGTTATAATGTGTGTGCCTGTGTGTATACAGTGTGTGTGTGTGTGTACACACAGTAGGCCTGTGTTAGTTACCTGCCGAATTTAAAACACAGGTGTAAAACTTTTAGTTAGGCTATTTGAGATTTGTTGATAATGCTGCTTTAATATTTGTATACAATATGCATTTGCCACTTTGCATAGGCGACATCATACCTACATTAGAGTTTTTTCCCCTTATATAAAATATATATGTAGTTTAATTAGATTTATAAAACAAGCTCTTTAGCCCCAAAGTCCTAGTGCTTCCTATGGCCAGTCTGTTCCTGCTTGCATTGTATCCAAGTCATGTTTCTCTTTTTTCATCCAGAAGCTTCTGTATGGATTTCTTGCATTCAGTGGCTCTCTGCTTTCCAGCATGGTTTTCATTTTTGTTCGTTTTGTCAGATCTAATAGGCACACACACAGACATACAATTCAGAGCACAGCAGCTGAAGTGAGCAGGAATCAAAGAGACATTGGGGATTTTTAATGGCTCCAAATGGCCATACAGTGGTGACAGGGTAGAATCAACATCCATCCATTATCTCTGCATCCGCTTCTTACTCAGCCTTCGCGAACACATGCTCGGGAACACACACTCACCACACATGCATACTTGCACTCAAACACAAGCAAATACAAACAGGTACACACTCATCCAGAAAAGTGTGTCACACTTGCTCCGGGTCCTCTGGAATCTCAGGCCCCCTCCTCACTCTCTTGCGCTCTCACTTTTTATTGCCCCATTTCCTCCTCCTCCCCCCTTGTTCCGTGGCGCAGAAATGTGTGAGGATCGCCACAGAGCAGCTGCTGGCAAGAGCTGCAGGTTCGGGCCAAAGAGAAACACATTATCCTGTTCTAAACAGGAAATGTCTTCTTAAATAGCCATAAGTAAAGGCTTCACTGCACAGTTGGGCCCTGGAAACACACTATTTTTTATTTCATGTCGAAAGCCGGCATATGTAAACATAATCACACATAAATCTAAACCGTTATTAGTTCACAGTCTGCCTTTTATATATACTCACAGAGAACATTTGTGCATGTACAGTGGTCCCAAGTATTTGGATACTTTTGATCACAAACTGATGCTAGTAAACTTTTAACTTAATATTTATATACATTAAGAATAAAACATTTTATAATATTGTTAATTATATTATTATTATCGTATATAATAAAGTAGTAGTACATTATATATAGTATGTTATGATATTTTCATTTTTCTAATAATTAATAATTGTATGTATTCTAAATGTTCTTTTATGTTCTAAATGATTTTTTAAAAATGTATATATTATACAGCATATATAGATTTAACATATTTTTATTTTGTTTATATGTATGCCTAAACTAGTAGCCACAATGGTCTTTAGGCACTGTGTTGTACATACGAGTGTAATTGGCTTATCAAATAAAAAAAATGTAGAAAATCTAAAGATCCAATCAGAATACTGGCAGATCCAGTTATGAAATTTGTTTAACAATTAATAAATGGATGAATAGTTCACAATAAGGTCTGTAACATTTTTAAAACAGACAGGGGGCTTTTTGATTTCATGCAGACTTGAAATAAATGCCTCTTGGTTTGATATTTAGCATTTTTAAGTGTATCTTAAGTGTCCAAATACTTTTTGGGGCCGCTGGCCTTGTGTATTTTCCATTTGCCGCTTATGAGCAGTAAATGGCCCTGGTTTTGTGTTCGCCTGCCTACGAGTCAGCGGCCTACTCACAGACAGTGGCTATCCACATGAAAGCCTTCACTGTCCCCACAATCTCGCCTTTGTTCTTACACTGGTCTGATCAAGGGCAGTATTTGTGAGCTCCCTGTGCCCTGTCTGCGCGCACTTTCAAGGGGATATTTCTCTTCCGTGTCTACTCCTTTGCTTTCTTCTCTTTCTGAAATTTAGCTCTGTAATTCTTGCCTTTTTCCAGGTAAATGAAAAAAGAGGGCCACGCGATTGATGTGTTTGGCAGTTGTTGGGGACGCGGTGGTGTGGACAGAGGAAAGTGGTTGAGGAATAAAGCCCTGTCTTCCCTTTGTCATTACATCCTCCTCCCCATTTGTTTTCTTTTTCAAGTGTCCTGAAACAACAGCGTGGCTCTTTATTTTCTGTAATGGTGCTGCTTATTTGCTGTGAGTCATTGACTTTGTGCCAAAGCCACATTTTCCAGTGAGTTTTGAGCTGTAAACCGCATCAAAGGAGGGGTGGGGTGGGGGTCATTCCTGCAGTGAGTGTAAATATTTGGGCACGGAACACATAGTGGGTGGCACTTTGTGTTCATGAGAGAGGAGTGGCATTGCCCTTGGACACAGAGAGATAAAACCATTCCCCTCTGTGCTCCGGCGCAGGAACTAACCCTTTACCCAGCTCTCCTTCACTGCTTAATTAGCTCTTATGAAATTAGATGAAGCCCGCAGATAGGCTGCAAGGGGAATAACTAGCGCTCTGGGTCTCATTGAGATGACTCAGTATTCTGATCAGGTCTATTGTCTGCATTTGAAGATGCTACAAACAGGTGGTGTGGTCAGGCAAAATATATTTAGAGGTTTACATTTGCACAACTTGCCAACAGTGTTCTGGATGGTTGCTAGGGTGGCCTGGGAGGTTGCTAAGGCATATCCACATGATTGCTAGTCTCAGCCTTAGATGTCACGCCCACGGAAGACTGGCTGAACGTCTGATACCTATGGCACACAAAGGTGAAGTTTCAGAGTTGACATATGTTTGGTTGTATTATACAGGATTTCCAGGAGACTTGTTCTTTAACGTTCTGCTTGGAAACAAAGATACCATGATGCAAAACCCTCTCAAGCCGTCATGATTACAACTGTGATGACAACTAAATGCTAGATTTACTATTCAACTATTTGAAATACGTAAAGGACTGTGATTGGTAACAGGCTGAAACGATTAGTTGGCATAGTAACAATTGTTGACAAGTATGGATTTTTTTGTTGTTGTTGAATAATCATTTCATCTCATATGACAAGATGTTAGGGTGTACATTAACAATGTTTGACCAGTGTGGTACTGTAGCACCAAACTGCAATTTGTCTGCAATCCAACAGAAGAAGACATGCTTGTGAGAAGTAATGGTAAAGTCTTAAATGGATATATGTTATGTTACTGATTGGTTGTCGTTATACATTGGAGGATGTAGAGTCTATCAAACAATGCCAAACTAGAGTGTATGGGAAGCTGCCGTATGTAAGGGCCTCCTCTCAGTAACAGAAATGGTGAGAAAACTGCGGTTAAAAAATCATGGGGATGAGGGTATGTTTGCACCATCTTTGCATTTGGCTTGCCAGTAAAGTCATAATACCATGGATACTGTTAGATATTTATGGTTTTTCATTTGACAGACAGACAAAGATCCAACCCCAGTCAAACACACTTTTAACCATCCAATCAAGGTGTTCAGTGTTACTTACATAAGGTGTATTAAAGCAGGGTTGGAAATGAAATCTGCAGGAATGTAGCTCCCCGGGAGCAGGGTTTAAGATCCCTGTTCTAGATGGTTGCTAGAGGCTATTGGAAAGTTCCATCCGTTTTATCAACTGTCAGATGGAAATCACAAGTCCAGTTGTTTTTTGAAACTAATGCCACTCTCATTAACAAGCCACAATATATGGGGTACCAGTCGTAGTACAAACTTTATGGTAAGATTTTAAGTTTTTTTTAGAAGCTTTACAATTTAAAATATGCAATTAGTTATGCCGAAGTTTAACACTCAAGTTTAGAGCCTTATAGGAGCAATATTTGTAATAGTGCTAGCAGTGTTAATACATATAAAATGCACATCGATTAAAAGGTTTTTATGAAAACCAGCGATATGTAGTGAACATTTGTGCCCTGAACAGCCCAAAATTGATTCAACCGCACCCTAAAGCAATGTTGTACATAACCACCACCATAGCCTATATCTGGACAAAAGGAAAATCAGACCTCGATTTGTCTACGGGGACTGTTTAGCGCAGTTGGAGCCTGTTCTGTCAATAACTATGATTATCAGCTTGCTGAGGTCATGCTAGAGAAAGAAGAGGGGCCTTGGGGTGTCAGAGGTGCGGCGTATATGCCCGTAAGGTATATGGACCTGCACTCCTACAACATGTGGGTGTACTTATATGTGACCTTAAAAGAGTCACCCCAGCCCTGCCTACCAGGGCTCTAATCATAGTCTCCATGTCCTCAAGCTACACGATGTGGTCAGCAGACATTCTGGCTGCAGAGGAGAAACTTCAGCTGCCCGCATAATTTTCTCCTTTTTTAGTTGAATCTCGCCGGTGACCTCAGCCTGGCCTCTCGCTCACCCCAGCCTCCGCACGTCTAGCACCCCACCAAAACAACGTTAAACTCTCTCTCGCTCAGAGACTCCAGTGCAAAGCAGACTTCCAGAGTTCAGCCAATCGTTTTGTATCAAGGCAATAAATCTGAATTGTTATTGTTCGGCCTACTATTTGCAAGCGAGTACACGTCTGTGTGTCAGAGCACGCTGCATGCGCGAGCCACAGGTTGCACATTTGGTTTTAATTGCGGCCGTTTCAGTCCAGGGCAAATGGAAAGCACATGGAAACCCCTCCACCTGCCTTGAGTCAGCTACTGACAGAAACACAGCAAATCACATTGACAAGAGGAAGGGAGGCACTGAAAGAGAGAGAGAAAAAATGATAGCGAGTTGATAGAGGGCGTGCAGTGAATAATTAGTGATGGATCCGAAAGGAAAATAATCTTTAAAAGGTAACTGAGAACAATTAAGGCTTCAAGACTAATGACGTGCAAGGAGACAAGTTGGTGCAGATAGGGGGCGCTGTAGGGTATGGGTTTTTCATTGGCCACACAGGATCCTTGTGTGCAGTTTGGAAATATGCCTATGCCTGGCTGCCTTGATAAGAAACACATGCGATTCGGACAAAAAGACTCCTCTTGTATGATTCCCTCTGCTGAGGTGAGAACATAAACAAGCCGATTCAAATTAAAGAAGCCAGTGTCAAAATATTTAAAAACCCACCCAACCTGGGCTAAACCGATTTCAGCAGGAACAAGACCGCGGCCTTCTGAGATACCAGCCTAGATGCTTGACAGAAAAAGACTCTTTGATCTGGCAAAAGAAGCAAGTGATGAAAACTGTTTTATGGAGAGATAAAACAGTAAGGTGATTACAAAGAGTAAGAAAAAATATGACAGAGTTACATCAGAAATACGTTTGAATGACCTTGATACGCAGTTTAAATCATGCACTGTATTTTATGTAGACGGGTATTTTATACTTTGAGCCTTTACTGCTTAAAGGTAACTGGCTTTTCTACTCTTCTACTGCTTTTTTCATGTGAGGTACGTCCTGTGTTGTGTTACTGCTCACAGAGGCAGACGGCTATCATGTGTGAGGCTAAAATGTTTTTATACTAAAAATAGTGTCTGCGGGAAAAATGTGTGTTTGCTGACAAGTTTCATTCATGCTGGGTTTAACTAGCTGTATGAACAAGCAACCTTTTACAAGCCGCAGATTTACAAAGTTCTTGGAAGGTTTTTGGAAATTGGAAAGCGCATACTTTTTCCAAGTCTGTCACATAAAGTGTATTCCACACAATGACATACAACATGCTTATGGGCTACAAATACTTCAATTCTTCATTTATCTTTCCAGGATAGGCTTGTAAACAGCGTTTGCCTGTTTCCGCATTTGAAAAAAATTAAATAAATAGAAATGTTTTAATACTGTGACAGATTACAGTAATTGTGACTTTATTTTACATAATGTTTACTTTATATCTCAGTTATGACTGTTTTTTACAATTGCATCTATATTTCTGTAACTTCTGTAATTGTGACTATTTTAAAATGTGAGTTTACATTTCGCAATTGCAATTTTATTTCTCATAACAGCAACTTTATTGTAATAGTAGCTAAATGTATTTTAGAATGTGGCCTTATATCAGTTGCACCTTTATTTTACTAGACCTACCAATTTTATTTTATTATATATATTTTTATTTATTAAAAAGCTTTTTTTTTCTTCTAGTAATGATTTTATATCTTAAAAATCTGTCTATTTTAGAGTTGTGCAATTGTGATTTCTCATAAGGTCACATTTTAGAATATTTTAAACTGTGACCGTACATATCACAATTGCAACTATATTATACTTTAACTATCTTATAATGGTTACTTAATACTTTGGATATATTTTTTGTTATTGTGACTTTATATGTACCATTTTTACTATATTTCAGCTTAATTGCAACTGTGACTAGAATGTGACTTTACAACTCACAATTGCTCACACTAACTTTATTTCTCATAAGTTTATCGTAAATGTGACTAATTAAAATGACTTTGCATCTCACATTAACTAACATACAATAACAGTATTTGTTGCGATTGTTACATATTATCTCAAAATGTGACTATATTTCACAAGTGTGATTTCTAATAACTTCAGATTAATTTTTTTGTTTGGAAAAAGGCAAAACCAAACAGTGAAACGTTTTATCTAATCTACGCGATCTCTTTGTGCAATCACAGAGTGTCTTATTTAACTATATTAAAATTGGAGTAGTTTCTGGCTACAATTTGTGTAATCTAGAACTCAGCTTAATTGGGGGGCACAAGGGGAGCTTGTATTGCATCCGGGTCCGGCTGCATACACGACTGATCCCTGTGATCTTTTCATCAATGTAACGCTCATCTCCCATCTCATTTAGAGTCATTTAACTGCATGCCTAAAACTTCTCTGCACCATACACAAACCCTCCTGCTCCCTTCAACTCTTCTGAGGTCACAGCCAGCCTACCAAATGAGTTTCAAATGTTCCTGTTATTTATGATTAGGTATCAATTCACTCTACAAATCCCTTGCAGATGTTTTTGTCACTGCAATCCTCTTCCACATACATAGACTTGTGTATGCGTGTGAGTTAGAGAGAGAGGGTCTTGTATGAATTATACATACAGCAGGTGTTACTGTTTACCGCTAAGCCTTGAGCCTGGGTTATACATCACAGGCGTGGCAATATCATCTCAGTTCAGGCATGGACGAAAATACATTTACAGTCTGACCCACCCCTAAAAAGGAAAATCAAGAAGAACTGCTAGTTTACTGAACAAAGTAACGGTTAAATGAGAAATCCAACTAATAAATCAATATTGTATTTCACATTATTTTATTTATATGCTACATGTTATATTATCGCTCCTTTCTCTATTTTTTTTTTCAATTCTTATTTATCTGCTTGCATATTTATGCAGGACACACCAATCTATTTTACTGTGAGTGTGTGCTGTTTCAACCTGCACTATTCTTTTACACCAGTAGGTGGAGTCGTCACTGTGGTTTTCTGTCTTTCATACTTTAGTTTTATTGATTATATTTTAGAAATATATAATTATTCTAACTTATTTTTCAACCCCTCCTGCCTTCATTCTTGTAACATCCACATTCACATATTAAGGGATGGAACCTGACGAATATAATTAATCCCTCTCTAAGTTTTTCTGTTTATCTCAGAAATATTTAAAATAATAGAATTATAAACATGAATATGTTTTAGTGAGACTTTGGCATGTTACCTTGCATAACATAAACCCAACAATATTTCTGTAGTCATTTAAGCTGGAAGTGCAATTATTTTGTCTTTCTTGCTTCATAAAAGAAGGCTTAATAGTAATGTGACTGTGAATTTTAAGAAGAGGGACTGAATGTTGCAGGCCTCACCGTTCGACTCATTATACAATTCCCCTGTGGCCTCTTCTAGAACATCTCTCTTACTGAAACTTACCCTTTCAGATCTCATCAGTCATAGGTTACCCCCGCTGACAGGTCTGCCTTGAGATTGACGCACACATCTTTAAACGCACATACACTGCCTTATTCCTTCTTCCCTGTAAGGCATTCACAGTAAAGCAAACCTGGACACACCACACACATACACCGGTGTCCTTTGGGGTCTTCCACACGCCAGGTCCGTGCAGTTCTGAGAGGCTGAGATGGAACTTAAGGCTCAAAGGACATGAGGAAGACAGCGCACGTGACCTTCCCCAACCCCTTTTTCCCTCTGCCTCAACATCTGGTTTGGTTATCCCTATCCCTGCCGGTGATCCCAGTCATACACAGACACACACACACACACACTGCCTCAACAAAACACACATTCACACACATGCGCGCCACCTCTTGCCCTCCGTCCATTAATCGTATCAGCCACATCATGCCCTCTGCTTTTGCCGTGATTGGTAAAATATGTGAAAATGATGTATGAGCTGCTCTGCTACGGAAACGACAGTCCACCAGAACCTCAACCTCACCTGGACCCCGCTGTGCTGCTCTCTCCCCCTTCGAAGGACCCCACTCTTCACCCAGAAAACCCTTTTCTCCCAATAGGCAAGACACACCTGTCCTCCTTATATGTCACAACGGTTTACAGGCAGGAGTTTTTCAGCCTTTTATTGGAAGCATCTGAGCTGAAGCCTTTTTAGAGAGAGGACCTGCAGAAGGCCATTACCATCTTATGAGCTTCCAAAAACAGCATCTTACAGTAAATGCTGTTAATTTTTTCGAATTTGAGACCTATTATGATAAACGCTGCAACGCTTTTGTTACACAGTAGAAAAAAGTCTCTAGATGATGCGTTTTGTCATTAGATTTTTTTTCAGCAGTGCAGTGGATTGTAATGATTCAGTGGAATGAGAGCATTGTGCTGCCATTGTGAATAATAAAAACATCAACTAACTGTTGTCTCGAAAGACAATGTGGGGTTCATTTTCAGCCATCTTGTCGTCAGCAATCGCACTGCTATTTCTCAGCCTAAACACACCAGAGGCTGCTGCAGCTTTCACCGTAAAACAATGATCATCTCACTGAACCGCAATTCTGTCTCTTGATCTTTAGAGAGGCTGTAATAAGAGTATATAATCACTGAATGAAAGTTGAGATGAAAATTATGTACAAATTTTATACAAAACAATAATACACACATATATTTGTGTGTGTATGTCTATATATGGGTAGCTGACATATCAATGTGTCCAATGGTTTGACAGTAAAAAAACTACCCATGTGTATATATATTAGTGGTGGGCTGTTATCGGTGTTAACGTGCTTATTGCGCGATAAAAAAAATAAATTATCGCCGTTAATCTATTTGCATAGTTGTGTTGGAGCTGGGTCTATACTACACAAGATATGATGACTTTCACCTTGATATTTTAGTGTGGATGTATACCTATTCGAAGTGCACTGTAGCCCTATTCGGACGGGACTAGTTTTCTAAACTACTGTACGTGTGAGCTTCGATTCTTAGCATCTGCCATCTCTGATTTTCATGTGCCACCTCATACCGTGTTTATTACAGAGATGAGAGGGTCTGTTTTGTAAATCTGGGTGTCACAGAGATCACACGCTCTGTATGCGTGCATTGCTATAGTCATTCAGATTGATTACAATTAGTATAAACACAAATACCATGGTGAAGCTAAATGGCTATATGGCAAATCTGTCATGGTGTAGTATGCGCAGGCATCAGGCAGAGACGAGTAGAGTTGTGGTAACACAGACTTAAACTTTCAAAAATACAGAATATACATACACAACGACTTGAAAGTCACGATAGCAATAAAGATCAACACACTTGACAGAATACAGAGGGCTTAAAACACTAAGGAAGATTCAGGACAAGTGAGGAAGGGTTAATCGATCAACTAACCAAAGACAGGAGCAAGACCATAAAAGGAACACAGGAAATACAAAACCGAAACCAAAACAAACTCGTGATATAGAACACAGACAAGGGCGTGACATCATCTCACCCTCCCGGAAGGTGCGTCCACAGACCACAAAACATCAAACACATAGGGAGGGAGGGCGGATATCCTAGGACCACATGGAGCAGAGTCTCTGGATGCCTCCAGGACTATATCGAAAATCTGACTCACTCCAGCGGATCAGGAGCCTTGGGAGGCCATGGCGGACTTTGAGCATCCTGCAGCTGTGGTGATTCGAGGGTTGCCTGCGGGCCGTGGTGACTTAGGGGCAGCCTTTGGCTGCTGCGGGACCCATTAGAGCTGGCATGTCGGCCGACAAATCAGGCTCCGGACTCGGACTACATGGACCGGAATCCGTCGCTCGTGTAGTGAGGGAAGCAGAATGAGCCCGTTGAGGAGGCGGTGGAGGATTTTCTCAGGGCTGATCATTCTCTTCCGTGCGGTATTGGTCGATCTTTTCTGTAACTGTTTAGTATGCGCAGGAACACAGGTGGGACAGGTTAATCAATCAACTAAACAAGGACAGGAACAA
Source organism: Enteromius viviparus (assembly GCA_032353835.1). NCBI lineage: Eukaryota > Metazoa > Chordata > Actinopteri > Cypriniformes > Cyprinidae > Enteromius > Enteromius viviparus. Next base: position 7,089 of record JAUCNO010001654.1, on the reverse strand, counting down.
GACCATAAAAGGAACACAGGAAATACAAAACCAAAACAAACTTGTGACATAGAACACAGACAAGGGCGTAACAAAAACCATGTTAATATGTGTGTTCGAGATGCACTACACTAGCCTGCCGCCGGCTGGCGAGAGCAGCCCCTTGCAGTCGGGGAAGGAGTAAAGAGACGGCCGTCAAATCGGACACTTATAGGTCTCCGTAGGGACTGTTATGCAATGCAATATTACGTTTATTATTTGTATCTTTGTTTTGTAGTTAGCTATAAGACTTTTTTTTTTTTAAATCTAAGCAGTTTATTCAGTGTAGGGAAGCCTCTCACAACATCCATTAAAAAACAGCCTCTGGTCGACCAGTTTTTTACTCTTATACAATACGAATATATATTTACCATATCGGCCTAATCTTCAATTTCATCATTTATGTTTTGTTTGAATATCAGATATTCCATATAAAGGTACTTTGATGGCACATGTGCTCGAAAGGCGGCTGCAGCGCCGATCAAAGTCGGACAAATGATCTTACCAAAATGCATTAGGTGTGTTCGACAATAGAAATATATATTTACCATATCGCCTAATCATCATTTTCATAATTAATGTTTTGTTGGATATATCAGATATTCCATATAAAGATTGATTACATACAGGAACTTTTTAAAGAAAAAAAACAGGCAGCACACATCGTGCTTGTGGTCACATAATCTGACCAATGAGAATAAAGTGTGTCGTCATAAAAGCCTTTCGCAGCCGATTTTGAGCAACTGCAGCGCCTGACCTGTGCGACTGCTCTCGTTTTGCTCTCGTGGTACTTTGATATGGAAGGCCGGCACATGTGATGGAAAGACGGCTGCAGCGCCGATCAAAGTCGGACAAATGATCTTACCAGAATGCAATGTTTTGTAAGGCGGCAGCAGATTTCTTGAGGCGCCGCATGAAGTCGAACACACCTATGCTGTGTTCCAGTAAGTCACGACTCCACAACGTTACAGGCAAATCACATAAATGGGGGTTTGAAGTCACGGGTTTGACTGTCGTTCCAGTCCACTTTTACCGGTAGAAGGTTGGAAAACCACGGGTTACGGGTTGCCTGAAATGCAGCATTATTCCCAGATAGCAACCGGTAAAACTAATAATACAGGCTCATCCAGATACTACGCATCTTCTTGACCGTTAGTAATTATAGTTTGGCGCCATCCTGTGGCTTAACCACAAGTTAAAATGGAGAACTTCAACATTAATTTCAACATGTATGGGAAAAGCAAAAGCAGTGGATTTCAGCAGTGGATAGAAGATGACTCGACTAACTCCATGGTGACATTTATTTTTATTATTGTATTATTTATTTATTGTTTTATTATTTATTTTTGGGGCAAGAAGCCATGTAATAAGCGGAATAACGTCCAGCTAGCAGGTTGTTATCGCAGAATAAAACCCTTCAATACAACATATCTGCGATAACATCCTGCTACCTGTACATTATCACTTACTTGTTCTACACATAACTTTATGATGACAGTACTACTGTAAAAATATTTTGTGAATTCTTAGGGTTACGATGATGTTTAATGTTAACTATCTTTTAATGGAACCATAAAACCTTATTTACTCTGTTTGTATCGGTGAGGCGTCTGTTACTCATTTTCCCTGTGTGTTAACATCAATAATGATGACTGTCCAATGACTCTTAATTTGAGTGGTAAATAAGGCATAAAGGTGTACCTTTAGAAAGGGTACTGGCCCAGTGACACATTTTGAACCTATTGTTTTTTTTTTTTTTTTTATTCCAGAGCGTGCAAACCACTCCCCCATCTGCCATTGGCCCCAAACGTACGCCCTTGGTTTAGACAATTTTGTTGAGTTGAGCTGGTCTGGATGCTTAAACAAACAGAGCAATGTTTCGAAAGCACCACAGAACGTGTTTACACTTTTTAAGGAAAGCATTATAACAGTTAAAACTTCACACTTTAACTTCATATATGTGCAGTAACCTTCAGGAATGTTCTCGGGAACAGCTAAACGGATATTGCTGGGTGTGAACACAGGACTATTGTCATTCTTGTCCTTTATTTCTACATTAAATGACAGCGTTTTGTCCACCGTGTCTCCAGTCACTCTGTCCAGCACATCAAAGTCCACCTGCAAAAGAATTAAAAAGCCAACATGTACCGAATCAGTCCTTCCTGTTGTTAATATAGTGTCATCACAAACTCAACAAATCTTGCTTTGCCTTACATGGAAGATGGGATACTGTTCCCTATCGATCGGCCTGTGTACATATACCTCCCCAGTGTTTTCATTAATGGTAAACAATCCAATCGGGTCTAATGTCACTCCATCTCCTTTGATGCGAAACTTGACAGAGGTGTCCTTTTTGTCGTTATACAGCTAGCATCAAATAAAGCATAAAAATACATAAAAATCATATACAGGTACATTGCAATCATATACATCATTTACTTGCCCATTGCCACCTCATAAAAAACCCTATCAAATCAACAGGTTTACAATTTAACAGGTGCATGAAAAAACAAGCTTTTTGCCAAATGCTCTCCAAAATATTGTTTCTCTTTATTAACAAATATCATAATCATGTGTGCTCTCTATCCAAGCAACATAGAAAAGAAAACAGTGCTCATGAAGAGTTATGAGGAACACACAGTTACCTGTGTTACTATGGAGGGATACGGCCCAGGCATGTTCTCTTCCAGATCAATAGTGGACAGAACCCATCTTCTCTTCGAACGTATGAGAACAGCATCCTTTGAGAGAGAGACAGACATATCGAGTGATCGGCAGAATTCTGGGTACAAAGCTAAAAGAACAAAAGGATAAAGATAAAAAAAGAAACTTCCTCTATCTCACAGGACAAAGTTGACAAGAAGCCACCTGAGATAATTTTTTTAAATTAATATTACATTTTTTTTTACATCTAAATGAAATCTTGTACTGTGGTCTGATGATAAGTGGGATTTAAAGTTGTGGGACATGTTGTGTCAAGACAGAGAGCTGAGATAATACTGTACATGCTGCATTTGAATACCTACCCGTTTTTCCCAATTGCTGGTCTCATTTTGGCTGGAAGCGGCCAAGTCAACAAGCTAGTGAAAAGACAAACAGGGTGATACTAATGAATGAATTTACAATCAATAAACTAACAAATTATTGAATAGAAACCCTACTTAGTGCTTGAGAGAAGTACATATATACATATATATATATATATACACATATATACTAGTGCTGTCAAATGATTAAACGTGATTAATTACATTCAAAATAAAAGTTTGATTACATAATATGTGTGTATGCGGTGTGTATTTATTAAGTATATAAACATATACACATCCATGCATATACAGTAGGGCAAAAAAGTATTTAGTCAGCCACCAGTTGTGCAAGTTCTCCCTCTTAAAAAGATGAGAGAGGCCTGTAATTTTCATCATAGGTATACCACAACTATGAGAGACATGAAAAATCCAGAAAATCACATTGTAGGATTTCTAATAAATTTATTGGTAAATTCCTCTGTAAAATTAGTATTTGGTCACCTACAAACAAGCAAGATTTATGTCTCTCACAGACCTGTAACTTCTTCTTTAAGAGGCTCCTCTGTCCTCCACTCGTTACCTGTATTAATGACATCTGTTTGAACTCGTTATCAGTATAAAAGACACCTGTCTACAATCTCAAAGTCACACTCCAAACTCCACTATGCCAAAATGATCACAAGAACTGTGAGCAAAAATCCCAGAACCACACGGGGACGTAGTGAATACCTGCAGAGATCCCAAACACACCACCCGGGCAACGAAGGAGTGGCTTTGTAAGAAGCATTTCAAGGTCCTGGAGTGGCCTAGCCAGTCTCCAGATCTCAACCCCATAGAAAATCTTTGGAGAGAGTTGAAAGTCCGTGTTGCCCAGCGACAGCCCCAAAACATTACTGCTTTAGAGGAGATCTGCTTGGAGGAATGGGCCAAAATACCAGCAACAGTGTGTGAACACCTTGTGAAGACTTACAGAAAACCTTTGACCTTTGTCGTCGCCAAGTATTGAGATAAAATTTTGTTATTGACCAAATACATATTTTCCACCATAATTTGCAAATTCATTAAAAATCCATTTTGTCTCTCATAGTTGAGGTACAGGCCTCTGTCATCAAGTGGGAGAACTTGCAAAATCGGTGGCTGACTAAATACTTTTTTGCCCCACTGTAAATGTACATACATTTAAATATATACTCTAAGATTAATCATTTGATTATATTTTTTTTCTTTTTTAATTGATTGATTGTTTGACATTGATCAACATCTTTTTCATTTTCTTTTAATAACACTTTGTCATGCTGTCTAGCTTGTTCTAAGAATGATAGCCACAGTCATCACGAAAAACAACAATCCATAAACGACATACCAAATGCCTTACTAACATCAAATGTGTCATAAAAGATGCCATGTTTAAACCTTCTCACACCCAGAAAAAAATTTCCCCAGAATGAGTCCAGGCCAGGAATTCTATGTTGCCTAAAATATGTACATTTTGGCTTGTGCTGACCCATCCACATATCCGCATATACCGTATGACATCGGTTCCTTATGTTTTAAAAATGCTCTGGAGTTACTTTAAATCCAACCAATTTTGACCAGGATGCATCCTGGGACCCTACCTTTTATGTCCACTGAACACTAAAAACACTGAGGCAGTTGGTTCTGTGCTTGTTTTGAACTGGGTTTGTACAGTACAATATATAGTGTAATATATCTGAAATCAGCCATTGAAGCTTATTAGGCTACCACTAACTCCACTCTATGAAGGATTTCTGTGTCTAAAACCATCCATTAACCGTCTCGTTTTTGCAAGGTTAATTATGCATGAAAATGCTGTATCTAGGAGACACCGCCACCGCCAGGCTGTTTACCTCAGATTAAATGCTTTAGATGCTGTAAGATATGAACAACATGATGCACATTTTCAACTATAAAGAATCTTTATTGCCGTTAGAAGAAGCATGCTTGCCTATTCATAAATTACAACCACTGAACGTGAAACTGGCAGCACACTATCAGCAACACTGCATGTAAGCAAATCACTTAAAAACGTCACCTGTCAGCATAGAAATGCCACTTGATAAGAACAGCAAATGTGTTTTTATAAGCCATAGCATGATCTGACTGTGTAGTTCCTCCTCAACATACTCTTTGTCGCTAGTACACTCTATCTGCTGCATGCTAAACCACGACATACTTCCTTCGTAATCGCCAGTACTATACTTTCCACAGATCTGACGTGCATCCTTAATTTGATGCTTTAAAGAAATTTATACAAAGGACTGTATTATTTCTATTATATATAGTTTAATTAGCTTGATTCTGCATGTACAGATATGTCTGCGCTCATAATAATCTAGCATCATTACTTATCATTTGCATATTATTTACTTGCTTTATTGTGGTAGGATTTAAAGATATGATTTCTAAAAGTTCCAAATAGATGATTTTCAACTCTTTATTAAAAACAGACAATACAAAATAAGACTAGATTAAAGATCAGTCACCACCGTTGATTACCAATCATGATTAAAGTTGACTCATTGGAAAAAAAAAGGTTACTCACGGCGAGTAGAATTAGGAATAAAGTGCTCTTCGTCATTCTGCTAGCAAGCGCTCTCCGAATGTCAGATCAGCACCTGTGGCAATCACCTTTACTGGGATTGGATGTAAAAGAGAGACAGCATTACACACCTTTGGGTACTGTGTGTTTGTGTGTGCGTGCATAAACGGTGCATGTGAATACAATGAGTCATCTATCAACACACAGAAGCCTTCAGGGCAGCAGCCTGGGAGTGGCTAAAACAACCGAGTGAGGTTTCACCTCAGTTTTCCCTTCAGCTAAAAGAAGACAAACTGGCTGCTCGGCTTGCCATCTGCCAAGTGAAAAAGAGCGCAGGAGGCTGTGTTCAACTTTATGTGCAGATCAAACATTCAACTCTGCTGCCAATATGCAAACGAAGTCCTCTGTTTCAAGCCTGGGCCTGTACTTACTAATACATTATCTGAGGAAGATGTGAAAAACGTCTCAAGGTGCACAATGCGGTGTGTAGCACAAAAATGTATTAGGATGTAAAAAGGTGGTCTGAGAATGGGCCTATTGCATATAGTCACCACCCACAACACCCTAACACACACGACGACGCTCTGGCAATCAACACCAATGTGGAGAGCTTGCTATTCACATTTCATTTTTATGCTATTTCAGTTTTTTCTTCTTTTTTTTTCTTTGTTTTTCTTGCAGCTTTTTTCTTTATTTTGTCATGTTGTTCACTTTCAGAGTATTTTTAGTGAACCACTGCATACAATGTAATCCAATAGTTTAATCTAAAGTTAAAATTTGCTGAAAATGTACACCAACTCATCACAAGGTTGAGTTTTGTTTCTTTATGGGAACAGATTTGTAGAATTGTAATATTACATCACTTGCTCACCAATGGAAGTGAATGGATGCCGCCAGAAAGAGAGTCCATACCAAACAGCTGATAAAACATCACAAGCACTATCACAAGTCTATTAGTTAACATCTGGAGAAGTTAAAAGCTGCTGTTTGGAAAAAATCCAACATTAAGATATTTTTAAAAAACTATTGTTTCTGGCTAATATACGAGTCATCGAGAACATTGATGAGTCATCTTGTCTGAACAGGAGAGTTCTTTTTTCCAAGCATGTCTAACTGGAGTGGTGTGGAATATTCTGATGTTTTTATCAGCTGTTTGGACTCTCATTCTGACGGCACCCATTCACTACAGATCATCCATTGCTGAGACAGTGATGTAATACTATATTCCTACAAATCTGATGAAGATACAAGCTCATCTACATCTTAGTTGGACTAAGCGGGAGTCATTTTGGGGGGAACAAGCAATAAAATAAGCTAAAACAAGTAGCACGTCCTGATTTTGCTGAGTTAGACGTGTTCCTGGGTTAACATATTTTGTTCACCCTAGAACAACATTTTATTCCAAAATTTGGTAACACTTTAGAATAGCGGATGGTTATAAGTCATTTATAAGAGATTAGTTAATGATGAAATGTTCATCTA
>JAUCNO010001653.1:0-19420 GCA_032353835.1 Enteromius viviparus | reverse complement strand
GGATGGCACTTCAGTTCATAGAATGAGTAAAGGCAGGTGAGCGAATACTTTTGGTAATATAGTGTATATATATATATTTATTTATTTATTTTTAATTTTTTTTATGCACCCCAAAAACAAAAGGCGCTCAATACAACTAGTGTTATTATATATATATATATATATATATATATTTTATTCATTTATATAAAAAAAATAAATAAAATATATATATATATATATATATATATATATACAATAATTAGAATTCAATTTTATAGATATTAATATAAAACCTAAAAAACAAAACCTATCATAAATTTAAGTATGTTCATTATTAATTGTTGTACTGCATGTATGTATGCATTTAATATATATTTATATATACACACCCTTATAATATATAAACTGTAATATTAATGAATCATCTTTTGTTTTCTTTCTAATTTAAGTTGCTATTCACTGAAAATCACCGTGCTGACTTTTATGGTGTCATTTCTGGCATTTTGTAATGTATTAATTTTTTTATAACAAATATAAATACAACTCCTTTTCATAATATTTTCATATATTTAATACAACATCATACATTAATGAAATGCTATTCTAAGCCGCAACATCAAACATCATCACACGGCGGGAAAAGAGAAATCAATATTGAATTTGTTTTTAGTCATACCGCCCAGCTGTGACAGCAAGTCCTCTTATGATGAGAGGTAAACTGAAAACATTCTGAACGTGCATCTCGGCGAGCACAAACACTTCAAACGCTGCATAAATACAGTTAAAAACACTGATGTCTCAAGTCTTTCAGCGTCCTCAAGCTCTCGCTGGAGAATGCTGATGAAGCAAATGCACTCATCTGCGTTCATTTGCCTTCTCTTCACATTCATCACTCGCCGTGGCCTCTCATAAAGGGTTGAGAGGCGTCTGAGTGTGTGACGAAGAGGAAAAACATCAACAGCTTTCAATCAACACAAGGACTTACAAACAGTTTATCATCCTGCTGCTCTTGCCTGGCTGTCAGGTGGGAAGTACTGGCTCATCGAGTAAGTTTCCCAACAAAAGGCCATTTTAACGTCTACTGTGTCTTTTCCAGGACATATACAGTAAGAGAAATTCAGAGCAATAAACAAGTCTAGATTTCAAAAACAAACACTTAGTAATGCCTGGATCCCATTCATTAGATCAAGTGTGACGTAACTGTGGATTATTATTCAATCTACATCGTTCATACTACATAAGCAATGCTCAAATCATGTCTCTTGTTGAGAAGATGTGTGATGTTGTCTTTCAAAATGACCAAACTCGCCATGAAATATGATAAAACTAACTATTAAATGTTCAAAAGTTAATAGGATTTTTAGAAAGAAGTCTCTTCTGCTGACCAGGGTTGCATTTATGCGATCAAAAATACAGTAAAAAGAGTCATGTTGAGAAATATTTTTGCTAAATAAAATAACTTTCTGTTTTCTAACTGTTTTCAACTGTAATATTTTAAAATTACATTTATTTTTGTGATGCACCGCTGAATTTTCAGCATTATTACTCCAGTCACTTTACTGTGACTTTTGATTTATTTAAAGCATCCTGGCTCAAAAAAAAGAAGAGCAAAAAATAAATAAATTTAAAAGAAATTTTTTAAGCCAATCACAAATTTACAACAACAAAAAAGTTTTAAACAACACATCACAAAGAGTAAAAAAAGATATATATATATATATAATTATAATTAATAATTTTTTTGTATAATTTTTTTTGTTTTGTTTTGTTTTTACAACAAAATAGTTTTAAACAATACATCAAAAAGAGTAAAAAAAGATATATATATAATTATAATTAATAATTTTTTTATATTATTTTTTGTTGTTGTTTTTACAACAAAATAGTTTTAAACAATACATCAAAAAGAGTTTAAAAAAATAATTATAATTAATAATTTTTTTGTATTATTTTTTTGTTTTGTTTTGTTTTGACAACAAAATAGTTTTAAACAAAACATCAAAAAGAGTCAAATATATATATATATTTATTTGGTAAACTTATTTTATGGAACAGGCCCCAGAATACCTGAACATCTGCCTAGCAACACCTCATCAACCAATCACAGCACTTGGAAAGTTTTTAAGCCACAACCACAACACTGCTTAGAAAAAATCTAATTAGAGCTATATTTTTACTGTATATGAACAATTATATTGCAATTAAATCGTATTTTTATCTTTACAATGAGCCTGCACAATCCTGAAGACAAAGTTTACACTATTAAATCCATGAAATATGAAAGAAAAACCTTCTTCTGGGTAATCTCATAACTTCATATTTGTTTGTTTAATTGTGCTTTAATGAGACTTTTGGCAGAAACGCTCCACATGTGCGTAACAGGGCAGATCTGCAGCCTTTCAGTCCTGTAAAGCCAATGGAATGCTGCTGTTATTGCAGTTATTGTCCTCGCAGCACAAGTTTGCCGTTGAACCCGTCCAGGATTTCCACAACAAAACAGCAATTCGGTCCCACACCCACTACTTCCTCCTATTCTGCTCCAAAAGTAAGCACAGCCTCTCCGATACAGTGATCTCAGTCTGCTGGTTCCCACAAAGCTTCCTCGGCGAGATCTGCACTTGTGGCGCTGGTTAGTTCAAACACTCCCCGTCATGTCTCAGAGGAGCCCGCTGCTCATAAAAACAACAATTTCACACATTTTGGTTGAATAAAATGCAACCCATGTTTCTGCCCTTTTCTCTGTGCCAAACGAGAAAAGCCCACCTCTGTTGCTCCGTGCAGCAAATGAACAGCCAGAGAGCAGAAGAAGGGCAGCTGTGCACGCAGAGGTTAACGTTCCTCGCTGGGTTTGGGTTTTGCCACATGTGCTTTGGGACGGGGAGGAAAGGACTGTGTGGTCAGAGCGAGACCAAACCAGAAGTACCGCTCGCGTCTGCGCAAAACACTTCTCTCTGAGAGCGGTTCACGAAACAGAAAAATCCTCAGCTCTTATTTAAGCCAACGTGTTTGCGTGATTACAAAATACTCACGACTGGAGCTGTTAAGATTGCACACATATGTGCGGTTCACCTGGTTCAAAATACAGCAAAAACACGTTTTGGACAAACAACGCTGACATTTCTGTCCGCAGCAATTTATGATACACTAATTTCATGTGCAGTACTAATAATAAACACTAAAGTGATTTTGTCATACCTAGTTAAGATTCAACCTGAAACATTTCTATTAGCGGCACAGAAATAATCATTGAACTATGAGATGGTCCATCAGTATATGAGACATAAGCACTTCATACACTACAAAAGTTTGGGGGAAGAAGACTTATATGCTTAACAAGGGTGCATTTATTTGATCAAAAATACAGTCAAATCAGTAATTTTCTGAAATATTTTTATCATTTCAAATAAGTGAATTTTATTTGAATATATTATAAAACTTAATTCATTTCTGTGATCAAAGCTGAATTTTCATGTATACTAATTGCTGAAATTAGATTATTATAAATATTATAAATAATTATTTTGTACAATATGCATACAAATTAATAGAAGAAACATTTACAATTTATTAAAACAAGCATAAACTAATGCTAATAATCTCAGTATAGCCAAATATGGGTTTAAATATCATTTTATCTGTAACAATAAATGACTGAAAAATCTAAGTAATATTACGTATTTGATCTATAGTAGCTATTTAACATTATTTACAAGCTTTTTAAATTTTTTTTTTTTAAATGACATTTTTTATTGTATTTATTTGTGTATCAGAAAATAAGTCCAAATACAATTACAAGGTTTTCAGGGGCAGATACGTAGACAAACGACAAATAATACATATATTAACTGCTATAATAAATCAAACACTTACTTTGCATAATATGCATAAAGTAATATTCTCAATATGGCCTAATATTATACAATTAAACATGTTTTGTGGGAACGATGCTAGAAACCGAACCCAACTAATAAAATTTTTATAATTAATCTAGTTTAATACATACGAGCTGTAAGAGAGCATATAGGAAAAAAAGAAAAGCCCGTGTTGTTTGTTAGTAAGTTTATCACAGCGTGCCCTTTTCGCGTTGCCAGAGCAGACGAGCTCCTGCTGCAAGGCCACTACTGCGATCATTTTTCAGACGCTGACTCTGCCGTGATGATCTGCTGTGAGTGCCTGTTAACATCACAGCTGAGAAATGTTAAGCAAAGAGGCGATTTGGCAAGCTTTTGGCCTAACAGTACCTGCAACGAATGCTAAAAGAACAAACAAACCACCGATGAACTCTGAGACAAAACAGAACGAGGGATGTCTTCACCTGGAATCAAAGACACACACTTACCTTCGGCCATTTAGGGTTAAGGAGGCGGGCTTTGACTGCGTCGTCCAGGGCGGTCTGGTACTGGCCCAGTTTGAGGTGGGCGGCCGAGCGGTTGCTGTAGAGGATGCAGTTCTGTGGGTCGGCGCGCAGGGCCTCTCCGTACAGCTTCACGGCCGTCTGGAAGTCTCCCAGCTGGCAGGCCTCGTTGCTTTGCCGCACCTTCTCCATGAACTCTGCCTTGCTGAGGCCCGGGCCATCGGTGGCGGCCGCGTGCACAGCCCTGCCCAGCGCTCGCGGTCCAAACAGACCAAACTACCCAGGAAGAGACACATCAGAGAGATGCATTAGTGTTACTAAGGCATTCGAAACAAGCTCCTTATTCAGCGAGATTGCATTAGATTGATGAGAAATGACAGTAAATGTTAAAAAAAGATTTTAAAATTAAATTAAAAAATCCTGAAAATATGGCAGTTTTGAAATACTGTTTTTAAAATTGATACTAAATCAGAAATGCTTCTCGAGCAGCAAATCAGCATATTAGAATGGTTTCTGAAGGATCATGTGACACTGAAGACTGGAGTATGATGCTGAAATTCAGCTTTGCATCAGATAAATAAATTACATTTTAATATATAGTCACAGAGAAAAAAATCTATTTTAATCAAATAATATATATTTCAAAATATTAGTGTTTTATTTTAGTTCTAAATAAATAAAAAAAAAACTTATAATAAATAAATAAATAAATAAATCTTACCAACCCCCTAAACTCCAAAAAAAGGTTTTTTGATGAATGATTAGAATAAATATTGCATCCAAAATACCTTTTGTTAACATAACATATGTTTGAGTACTGTGTATAAATATTCAAATATACATATATATATATATAATGCATAAACATAAAAAATCTTAAATATATACATGCATTTGTTTGTACACTCTCATTTATTATGTAAACAAATATTTTATTTTGAATGCATTTAATCAGGATTTATTGTTTGACACCACTAATTAAAATAGACACTTTATCACTTTTGAGCACATGAGTGCATCCTAATGCATCATAATACATGCAATAATCTCTATCTATATAATAATACTTATATTAATAATACAGACAACAAACATTTGAACAGTTTTGCAGTTTTTTGAACGACTTGTAGTTGAACAAAGGTTTTTCAATGACAAACACTGATGCAAATAATGGCAAAAACAATATATAATAAATTGACATTTATTGTTAAAATGAATCATACACTAGGTCATGATACGCAGGTCACCTGTCATAGGTTGATATAAAGCTAGTAATATCAGACTCGTTAAGTTTAAAACTTAATGCTTGTAGTTATATGAGAAGAAAAGCCTGTGAAAAACAGATCTGATGGCATCACACTCATTAACATATGATACCCACATTTACATATCAACAGCTATTCAGCATTCAGCAACTTGACACACCCATGAATGGCATTAAGCCTTAGTTTCAGAGGAAGGCGGGTGGATTGTTTTTGCTGACTGGCTGACATTAGAAGTGGGAAGAAACCAGAACATGGCCCATTTAAATAGAAACAATGCTGACTCATGTTGAATTCAGCTCACCTCTATTCCTGCATTTGTTGTGTTTAACATGTAGCAAAGCAGCTTTGCAGGGTTTTAGGATTATGTTGGCAGGGGCAAGTACAAAGCCACCACAGAGGAAACCTTCTTCTTAATCTCCTTGGAAGTATGAAGGAAACCCTTGAAAAAACACAAAAGCTCAACACTCCAGCCCTTCTGAAAGACTGCAAGAACAGGCCATGAAACTGAATGTCACAACAACACACTACTACCGGAGGAATACAAATCAACCTCTAGAAGACCAAGGTTTTCCCAAACACACTAATGCTTGAAAACGGGCAACAAAAATCATTTGAAAGAAATTTGAAGAGCAATTGCAATTCAGTTGTCAATGCGTTTGTAATGCTTTTCCACACAATACTGTTTCAAAAAGATGTTTATGTACATAAGGAAGAAACTTTATTTGTTTGATTGTTTGTTTGTGAGTCTCTTCTGCTTACCAAAGCTCAATTTATTATTTTATTAATTAAATAAAAACACTTTTTATGTGAATACATTGTCAACTGTAATTGATTCCTGTGAGTCAAAGCTGATTTCAGCATCATTACTCCAGTCTTCAGTGTCACATGACCCTTCAGAAATCACTCTAATGAGCTGATTTACTCCTCCTTACATTATAATGTCTTTTTCTGATCAATTCAATGCTTCCTTGCTGAATGAAAGTGTTATATCATGTCAAATACATAATATACATAATATAACCCTAATATTGACCAATTTGTTTAAAAACATGATGCTGATTATAATTATAAAGTATAAATCTATTCCATATGCAAATTTGTTATGCATGATATTTGTGTTAAAAACCCTGTTTTTTTAATGCACCATTCCATTTTGAGTTGTTTTTTTCCAGACTAATGAAAAAAATCCTAAATACACCGTTAAGTGTTTCTTTTATAGAAGTTTATCCATTTGCGTCAATAGATTTCAATTACAGTACATCATTTCAAAGGCCAAAGAGCTTTCTCCTACACTATACATTTTTACTCCAGTCTATATCCTCAAGGTTTTTACAGAGGGCTTTGTTCATATATAATGTGCTTTATTATATACCAAAAAAAAAATTCCCCAAAACAATTGAAAAAAATTATTGTTTTCTGTCTGTATTATGAAGTGACAAAACGAAATGAAAACTTTTGACTCTCGTGTGAAAAAAATTACATAATAATTTTGAAACTGAGTTCATCCAGCGTTGACTTTTGTTCTAGAAATGTATGCAAATTAGCACTAATTTAATTAAATAATGCCTTACTTGCATATTTGAACCTAACATTTTATCATGTAATGTAATCAATCAACTAGGTAAGTAAAGCAATATATATTAGTTGTTGTTTTTTATCCTATTCACCTGGAGTGTCTCACTGGGTAAAATAAAGCACATTTTAGCTTAATCAGACTACATTTATTTATTTTATATTCATTTCTATTGATGATAGGATGGCAGTTATAGCCGAGATGGTGAAGTCTGCCTTAAGTGAGTGCAGCAAAATGTCTAATTCAAAGAACTGCAAAAGAAGAAATGGAAGAAAAATGGGTGGAAATTGCTAAAGCCATTTCTTTCAAAATAATATCATATATTCCAAAGCCACAACGCCGACTGCATCAGGCCGTGCTCATTGTTTTGGCTGTGAGGTCGATTCCTCGGGGAGACACACACCAGTGGCTCCTGCTGACTTCAGAGAATGCAGGAAATTTATGACTAGCCACCTAAGAGCTTCACATCTGGAGAATTCCCAAGAGCGACAGGGGAAAACAGGGAGGGGATGGAGACGGAGAGAGAGAGAGAGAAAGTAAAACGGCAGGCGAAGAAAGCCACTCCAGCCTGTAATCTCACACACAGGCCACACCCCTCGTCCCTTCTGCAGGAATTCTGGGATAGCGCAGCGGGATAATTACTTCCAGAGAGGCCAAAAGGAAGAGCCGGAGCGCTAGAACGACAGCATGAGAGAAGGAGAGAAGCGAAAACGGGCAGGAAGAAGCACAGCGCATCAGTTGAAGGGCAACCGAGTGCAAAAAGAAGAACAGAAATGACTAAATTTTGGAGTGATTTACAACATCATGAAGCAAAATCAGAGAGAAATAGGAAAGAAAAAGAGCGTATTCAGCTCCTGTGAGAGACTCTAAAGCAAGAAAACAGGGTCAGAGCGAGAAATTCACGAAACCCGATGAGCCGCCCACATCGACAGCGTTTAAAGGCATCATTCACACGCCCATGTAATAAGCAGGCAAACACATTATGCCTCCTTCTAAAATACCTTCTTTTAGCCAAAAATCTAAGGCTGTAATCTGTGCTTCCAAGACCATTTCAATCCCAGAATGCACTGCAGCAAGCGCTGTGAATCCGAATAGATTTCATTCAGCCCCACTGGAATGTCATGATAAATGACTCAATATTCATCGAGCATTGTGTGTGTAATGTTAGCTTAGCCACACAAATAATGCTACATTTGAATCAATTGTGAGTCGATTGCTTCATGCGAAGATCGCACTGAAACAGATTTGTTGTAGAAACATTTTTCACTCAGACACTGCTAGCATACCCCAATAATCTTTTGAATAATCTGTTTTTTACAATGCAGTGGACAGTAAAATGAATCAAATAACCATACAATAAAACCATACATCAATACCAGAAATTGTAAAAATAAAAATGCAAAAAATGTAAAATAAAAAATGAAAGCAAGAAAAATACTTTGTCCTCTGTTTTTCCCTACTTTACGTTTTAAATATTTAAATATTTTAAATTTAAATTTTAATATTTTAGTTATTAGGTCAGTCTATATTTGTACATCATTATTAATCATTTTTACTATTCATTCATTTATATTTATTAATTATTTATGTGCATATTTAGGATTGTTGTAAAAGTTAGAAGAAATGGTTTTAAAAGAGCTTTTAAAATCACACAAAAGAAATAAAACTTCTAGATTTAAATTCTAAATACATATAATAAATTAATAAATATAATAATAAATTATATAAATAATAAAAATACACACATGCATGTGTATATATATGCATGTACGTGTGTGTGTGTGTATGCATGCATACATATATATGTATGCATGCATACACACACACACACACACACACACACACACACACACATACATACATATAATTCAATTAACGGCAACCACATAAAACATGCACACATTTGTATTTGTACAGTTCAATAGTCTTTTTCATGTCAGACATCTACAGTAACCAGGATAATAAGCCAAACTCTCAATTAAAAACTCAAGAAGTATGAAAGTCAAAAAAAAAAATAACGAAACAATTTCACACAATGAGACCAGAATAAGCACAACATTAAGTCAATTACCGCTTCTATTAGCCCTCTGACTGTGGTGTTGCACATTGTTCTGAATCTTCAGGAAAGTCTGACGAGATCTACATCCACCCCATCCAGGGCCAGACACAGATAACAGCATTAGCTGTATTTATGTTGGCAGCTGTCTATATGGGAAGATAATGAGAGCCTTGGTGGAGGTAATTCTGAACAGACTGATTACCCGTGTCGGTGCAGAGATGGAGCCGGTGGTCATCTTCATCTTCAGCTGAGACAACAGAGCAAGGACCTCACAATGTAGATCTGCACGAGCACACCTAACATGAATGTGAACGCTCTCTCCAAATATTACAGACTCATTCAAATAATCTATATCCAAACAGAACAATAATTAACCATGATGTACTGGGCTGGTTCTAATAACAAATAAACTAAATCTGACCTCTGTTTATGCATATCATAAACACAGGCACAACAGACAGCGAGGACAATGCTTTAAAGGCACTAACATAGTGTGTGTTTGTTATTAGTAACAGCACAGGGTCGGCCAAAGGACGGCAGATTATCCAAGCGTGGTGTGAAAATTGATTTGGGTAAAATACATAAAGGTTGTTTTCCCCTCCTGCTGTGTTCTTCCTGTCTGATCAGCGCTCACTTCAAACAGCTGAGCTGAAGCTCAAACTCAAACTAACAACAGCAGCATGCAAACAAGGCCTTTTAACCTGTCTAGAGCCACACGTGTCAGGACAATACACAGACACACTCACACAAACATTATCCTGTCCCTCTCAATAAACCTGTCAGGAACCAGGGCTTGCAAACATAAATATAAATACAATAAAAAAGTAGATATATCAACTTATAAATATAAAATATAAATATAATTATAAATTAAAAATGTTAAATAAATTTGAGCTAAAGAAATAAAATGACTAAAGCTCAAATAAAATAAAATAAAATGTTAATATAACAGGAATAACAAATGTGAAATTCTTAAATCAAAATTTTAAATGTTGCAAATTACAAACATTTAAGTTAAAACTAAACCTAAGCAGAAATAATTAGAAACTACTGAAATCACAAAAGCAATAAAATAACTAAAACCTAAAATTTTTATTAAAACAAGCAATAAAAACTAAGCAGATGATGCAAAACAATGCTATTATAAACAGGTTTGAGTCATTTAACAGCAATATCAAATTAAATATTTTTATCTTACAGGAATTGTAATCTTGGGGGAAATGTGCATTTAAAAAGTTCATTATTAAACAAACAAACAAACAAACAAGCAAACAATAAATAAATAAATAAATAAATAAGATGTGATCTGGGCAGGATTTCGTGAGACTCAATAGTTTGACACAGCAAACAAAGTTGATCCCTGTGTCTCTCAGCTTCAGTGTCTGTCTGGCCGCTCGTGATCCCACCCTCTGTCTCGAGCAGGTCAGGGGCTGAGTCGCATTCCTGGGAAAATGAAAACAAGCCTCTCCTCTGGCAGGCATCAGGCGGCCGATGAAGAAGTTGATGCCCGCTCAGAAAGGCCTGCGGGGTGTCAGCTTGACTTTACACTATCTGTCTGTCCAACAGCTGTCTACAGCCTTCTCCTCTGCCCAAAACAGTTCCAAACATCTGAACATCTCACGAACATCTAAAGACCGACCCCATAATGCTGCTTAGAAAGTACAGCTGCTCACCAGCGTATGCTGCGCTTTGGACATTAGCTTATCTAACTTAAAGAAACATTTTGTTTGCGCAAAAAGTCCTCATCCTCAGGACATCCCAAATGCAGATGAGTTTGTTTCATTATCAGATTTGGAGTAATAAAACATTACATCACTCACTCACCAATGGATGCTCAGTGAATGGGTGCCGTCAGAATGACAGATAAAAACATCACAATAATACACACCACTGCAGTCAAATAACATCTTGAGAAGTCAAAATCTGTGTGCTTTTGTAATAAAATAATTCCATCACTACTACTTTAACTTTAAACCACTGCTTCTGGCTAAAATATACAGTGCTTTATCCATAATAACCATATCTCCAGTCAGTGATATGGTCATCTTGTCTGAATCAGGAGAGAAACCTGCACTGTTTACAAGCTCTAAACAATATATGTGGGTGGATTTTGATTTGAAGATGGATTTTTTTTCACTCAAGGAAGGTTTGCATGGATTATGGATTCATATTTTGGCCAGAAAGCACCAATTTAATGTTAAAATGCATTAACGATGGATTTGTTTCTTACAAACATTGAGTTTTTTACCTCACCAGACATTAACTGATGGACTGGAGTGATGTGGAGTATTGTGATGTTTTTATCAGCTGTTTGGACTCTCATTCTGACGGCACCCATTCACTGCAGAGGACGAAAAACTTATCTACATACTGGATCATCTAAGGGTCAATACACCGACAGCACAATTTCATTTTGTGGGCAAACTATTTCTTCAACCAGCAAGATTTCCTTGTTCAACCAACACCAGCTAGACCACCAAAGCAGCATAAATCAGCAATAAATCTAATAAACAGCAACTAACAATATTGACATGCGTATTTAGTTAGGACAGCAAAGTAAATAAACTTAATTCAATCTCTACAGTACTTCTAGCACAATAACTCCAGCCAGAAAAAAAATTTGAAGTAGAAAGAAGATGGAGGAAATAATATCCTTGTTTTGACATTTCCATATTTGTTTATTTTTGTATGAAAAACTATTTCCTATTGCATTAGGGTTATGTAACATCTAAGTCTTGATGAGAAAAACCCAACTTGGGTTGGATTATAGTTCAGCTGGTGCATATTCTTCGCATGATATTTTTGCAATCAGGATGCATGTGTGCATTCAGCACTTCCTCACATTTATAATGCAAGAAAGGATTTTTTTCTGGGAAGTGAAGTGATATTATGTGACCGTAGGCATGGGAAAGTTTATCTTTTGAAATATGTCGCTGTTGACGGTTTGTGACTCTGCCAAAAACACCAGGCTACACGGATGAGTCTGCTGTCCCTGAAACACCCCCTCGACTGATTCAGTTGGAAGTTTTCTCTGCATTCTCTCCGTCTGGGTTCAAAGAAAACACAGGTGCACCCACTAACATCTGGTGAGTCTAAAACACCACAAAACATGTCACGGTCTGCTGGGGACCTCCACGGTGGAGGTCACCTGGATAACTACGTGATGTTTGAGATACATCCTACTCCCTACTGTAAGGTACGGTACACATGCATGAGATTGAGTGTCACTGATGGACATTTCATTACATAACTACATTTACAGAAATAATAACATTATGAACTAAAACAAAATAGAAATGAAAATTTAAAATATACAAATAAATCTTGAAAAACGCTCCAAATTTAAAACCAAAACTAGAACTAAATATATATATATATATATATACACACACAGTACTGTGCAAAAGTCTTAGGCTACTACTGTAGTATTTTCAGCAACAAAAGCTGGTTTTAAGTGGGTTATTTCTATCTTTTGCTTTAGGGTGTCAGATGGAAATATCAGTTTCCATTTCCAAACATGATTTTTGTCATTAATTGTAATAATGCAGTGAGATTATTGTCTGACAACAGCCAGTGCTCCACACAGATATCTGATCATCATCAGTCTGTCTGGAATCACATGAAGAAACAGAAGAACTGCGCCAACGTCTCCAAGATGAAGAAAAAACCTACCTGGAAAGCTCCTGAGAAACTGTTTTACCAAAAGCTGTAATACCAAATATTTATTTGATTTAGTTAACAGAAGTTAATTGATAAATTAAATCTATTTATGGTATTATTTTTGAAAGCATCCTCATTTTACAGCATTTTTATACGAGTAAAAGAGTTCTTCTGGATTTAATCGGTCTCATTTTGTTCTGTTACTTCACTTTAAAAGTGCTGTCAAACGATTAATCGCATTCAAAATAAAAGCTTTGTTTATGTGTGTGTAGTGTGTATATTTATTAAGTGCATATAAATACACACACACACACACACACACACACACACACACGTATTTATTGAAGAACAATATGTTTATATATTAAATATGCCTTTATGATAAATAATAAATATTTTCATGTAAATGTGTATGTGTTTATATATACACACACGTCAAATATACACTATACACACATATTGCATTAAAACAAAGACTTTTATTTTGAATGTCATTAATCGTTTGACAGTTTTATTTGTTATTTTATGATAAAATTAGACTTTCTTTTTTTTAACCAAGGCAAACAGGATGTATCGTGCTCTATAAGTTCATCCACTTAATACAAAATGTCAATAAATTCTAGATAAAAATGTAAAAGAAATAAAATCAATAAAAAAATCCTGACTGTAAATTATATGCCACTATATGTACAGTATACCCAATTCTGCAAATTATCTTCAAATGATCAACTGAAGAAATTAATTCTGCTATATTCGCTTGTGAAGTGCATTTCAAGCGATATAAACGTACACAATACTCAACAACGAAATGATGAGCTCTCAAAACATGTAACACATAACCAGTGAAGACAAAATAACAACAGCAGAAGCAGCACAAATAAAGTCGTCAAATAGAAAATCAATAATCCTTTAACACAAACTCTATTTGGATCACACTGCAATGCATGCTGGGAGCTCACAATCCATTAATAAATCAGCAATACCCTATTTTTCAATATGAAATTGTTCGCAAAACTCATTTGAGACAACATTTATCAGAATCTTGCTGGTCTGGCAGGTGTCTTTACGCAGACTGGCAAATATCCAGGTCTATGTGACTCAAAAAAGCCTGTCAGAGATAACTTTTTTTTACTTTCATACAGTTTTTTATGCTAATTAGACATGTATGTGACACTTTTATCCAAAACAACTAACAGGTACCTGTTCATTTACCTAAGCTGAAGTATTTTCATTTACGGATCAACTCGTGCAAGGTTTGAACCTACAACCTTTGGGTGACCAGCCCAGATATTACAGTCTACGCTTCACAGCATTTCATAAAGTGCATGACGCCTGTCATTAAAATTATTGACTAACTATAACTTTACACACGTCTAGTAATCTGAGATGTGTTCAAGTGTTAAATCAAGAAATCTTTGCAGTCTAAAAGCTCAAAAACACACTTGATAATTAGTCAATTTCATGCAAATACACACTCTAAGTTTATTAGCAGCAGCAGCAATGACATGTTACTCAATAACAATGTAGACTTGCACAACAACCCTCTAAATCTAAAAAAAAAAAAAAGAGTAGTGAAAAGAATCCTAAACAATGAAAGGCTGTCAAAGTGTGTTATATGTGGCTTTATACTGTAACGTTACTCTGGACAACGCCAACAGGAAAGCCAGCTTTAATGAAAACACACCGCAATAATAAATCCAGTTTCACATTGTTACTCAACTCCACGCATTTCACACTAGTTGTGCGTTTATTTACCTTTTCGCGTCTTGTTCCTTGTTTCTCCATCCTGTCCTACTTTAGTATCCAACTGTTTCAAACTTTCATCCCATGATACTTCACACGCTCCGAATCTATAAGAAAAAAAGCCTCGTTTCTCGGACTAAACCTTCTTCAGATTCAGATCGCGTGTTGATGCATAAATGAAGTCATGCACGGTTCTTGCAGAAACACCCAGCAGCTCTTCAGCTCTTCAGCTCTTCAGAAAACAGTTATTCCAGAGGAAAGTTCGCCATGTTTTTCTTCTCTCTCTCCTCCCGGTAGAGGCGGTTCAGATGCTTTCGGTAGTTCAGGGCTTCAGTTACTATTTATGACATCAGACGGGAGTTGAGTTACCTACTGCGACTAGTTACTAGGCCTGGATCACTAGTGTAGTGCGCTGGGGCATCTTTCTTAACTTTTGTTTGTGAAATTATTATGTGCCAAATATCTAACAATGTAAAACTATTAATTGACAGTCCATATAATAAAACATATAAAATCCATATAAATAAATGGAATAAAAACAGCTATAATTATTATTATAGTAATTGCTGTTAATATAAATAGCTATATTTTAAGTAGCCTAATTAAAATTGCATTACAAAAACATAGGCCTGACCTCAGTATTTCTTTTATTACTTATTTATTTGTTTACTGACCTGTACTGTGGTTCCGATAAATATTGCTATATGATCATTTACCATGAAATTCACCAAACAAATAAAAATATTAGCTAGTAGTGTGGACCTGAATGATCAAATCAGACTCGTATAAAGATATTTTTATTAAAATTAATTTACAAGCTATTTACAATTTTACATACATTTACAACACTCGTTTGTTACATAACTTCAGATATAGTGCAATCTCAGGTAGTAGAAACCCAAACATTTCGTAACAAACTAGGAAACTGACATTTTCCAGCGCATGCGCAATTCCGTTTTACCTGAGGAAAAAAAAGCGGGAATTGCACCTCAGGAGAAATAAAAGTATAACGGAACAGATTTTGAGGTATGAAAACGATTTTGGCATGTCAAATACTGCTGTAAAAACTTTACGTGCTTCTGAATTTAAACTTACATATAGTTTATCTCTAGATTGTGGGGTAAAGTTTAACATGAATGAAAGAGTTTATCGCTAGCTCATGAGGGTGGGGGCAATTGTAAAAACAGTAATGAAAGTAAAAGTCTTTTGAATGTTTACGATGGATTATTTCATTGAAATATGTAGTTGAATACCAATTTCAAATAATTACAATATATAAGGCACTTAGACGTTGCAGCTAAAACTATTAATTATTAGCCCATTATTAAATTTAACCCACTTCTCAATATAAATATGGGCACAATATTTCCCCACATATTTCTTATACCAAAAGTTAGATTTGTGCCAGGTTGTGAGTTAAAAAAGAAAAACGTTTCCCCCATTGACTCCCCACTTAAGCTGTTCATAAGTGCATTTGTATTGCTATTGTTTTCCAATTGCACGTTTTTTGCTGCTTTATGCAGACTTTATGAGTGATTAATTCCGTTCAGGAACTCGAGGTCTCTGCAGTTTAGTGTGCATCCGGATGCATTTCTTATATAATCTGACTGGAGAGTCTTTCCTCTTGGAGCGTTTAGGGTTCATCCTCTTAAGTTTGCGCTTGAAGTCCACTAGATGTCGCCCTCCTGTCATGTCTTTCCTCCAGTTTTGCATGAGCCGTGCTTCTGAGCAACTAAATACAAGAGATACAACAAAGATTGTTGTTTTGTTTTTGTTTGGGGGTTTTTCCCCATAGTTTACTCCTCAGAAACAATTTAATGAACTGTGCATTGTTTGCATTGCATCCTTTGTTTCGAAAGCATTCTCATTCACAGCACATTGTACCTCAAATTTAGAGACAATTAATGTGTTAACACCCCAGATATTTAATTATAGTGTTTATACCAACCTTTTTCCATTGAGACAGTTCTCAGAATGAGGCAGGGTGAAGCAGGATTGTGAAACGAAATCCATCAACAGTGAATGCACAGGGTCAGTTTCATCCAGTTCTTTGGACAAGATCTTTTGGACGAGCCTGAAAAAAGCAATATGTATCAGTGGATAGTAGAGATAAATCCTGCTTAATTTACCTCAAAGCCAGCCTAAATGTGCTAAACATGCTTAAATGATAAGTACACTCAAAAATAAAATAGCTAAAAATGTATTCACCCTCAGGCCATCCACAGTGGTGTTTCTTTATAGGAGCAGATTTGGAGAAATGTATCAGTATCCTCTGCAGTGAATGGGTGCCGTCAGAATGAGAGTCCAAACAGCTGACAAAAACATAATAATCCCTAAAGAATCTTAACGACTCCAGTCCATTAGTTGCATGTTTGTAATAAACAAACCCATCATTAATTTTTTTTAGCTTTAAACTATTGCTTCTGGCTAAAATATGAGTCTATAATCCATATCGACGTTTTCTCATTTTTGTCCTCTCACATCAAAATCTAGATAAATTTGTTTAGAACTGTTTTTGCTTGTAAACAGTCATATCGTATTTATCTTCTGATTCAAACCAGATGAGTTTTTTTCAAGACTCATTTCATTACAAACATGCAGCTTTTCACTTTTCACTGAACGGAGTGTGGATTATTGTGATGTTTTTCACCCATTCACTGCAGAGCATCCATTGGTGAGCAAGTGATGCAATGCAAAATTTCTTCAAATCTGATCTACATCTTGGATGGCCTGAAGGTGAGCAAATGTTTAGTAGGTGTTGGTATCATTGGGTGGATGTGTATTCACCTGGCAGTGCAGTTACAGTGGTAAAGTGTTCTCACGCCAGGGTTTCGTAGACCAAATTTCTCCTGTAAAGCAGGGATCTGTAGATGGCATGAATCCAGGTCTCTGTAGAGGTCACACATCTCAAACTTGCCTATGAAACCAAAAAAATAAATGAAGCTTTCACAAGATTCCCAACTTGGTCAATTTACAACCGATCTGATCTAAGTAATATTTAGGTCACCTTTTTGTGTTCTGTCTGTTGGAAGAACGGAAGCATCAGATTTCCGGGACTGCAGTGTTGGAACAGATGGCCCTGGTGATGTCGAAACTGGACTCGGTTCTTCACCGCCGCTCCAATCTTCTACAGTAAGTGATTCTTCTGTGTTTTTGGTGAGCTGGTTTTGTCCGACGGCGATCGCTTGGTGTAAACGGGTTTCCAGCGTCTCCATGTCTTCTTCAGGGAGTGTGTCGGTGTAGTTTGCGGCATCTTTTACCACAGCGTATTGAGCAAGTTCATAATTTGCACACCTGCCAACAAGAAAAACAAGGCTCTGTAACTGCGTGCACAACATTATGTGCTCAGAGATTACAGTATGTACAAAACACTCTGCCAAGTTTTCAGAGAGAGCCATTTCCAAAGTTTGGCAACATTTTTGCTTGTTTTGTGTCTGACACAGAAAGATTTTAAACCAGGTGCACTTTGACCAAAAATGTAAAAACCTGTATAATGTAAAATTAAATTAAATAGAGGTGTGCTCACAACATCAATCATTTTTTTAAAATAAATTAATACTTTTATGCATTGCGGAGATCAAACATAGAAGCAAAATCATTTATAAGGTTACAAAAGATACTGTTCTTTTGGACTTTATCAGTTCATCCTGGAATAAAATACAGTATATCACTGTTTCCACAAAAATATTGCGCAGCAGAACTGTTTTCAACATTAATAATAATCAGAAATGTTTCTTGAGCAGCAAATCAGCGTATTAGAATGATTTCTGAAGGATCAGTAATGATACTGAAAATACAGATTTGCATCAAAGGAATAAATTATATTTTAAAATATATTCATATAAAAAAGATTTGTTTAAACTGTAATAATTTTTAACATAATTTTTTCAATTAAATAGACGCAGCCTTGTTGAGCCAAAAGTTTATTTTCAAGTTTATTGAAAAGCCTTACCAACCTCAAAGTTTAAAGCTGTAGTGTAGAAATCACTCTACCAGGCCATAGTCTTGTTTTACCTTCATCATTCTTCTATTTTATGAAAAGTCAGAATGTTTGGAAACAGAAAAGTGCTGAGTCAAATGTAACCAAATACTTACATGCCCCACCATGTTCTCTTGGCACACTGCATCTGCTGAGAGAACTCAAAGCAGCGCATCTTTAGCACGTTGAAGTATCCGTAGCCCACAAGGTTGGACATGCTATTATTAACACCCAGGAGACAGCGGCGGAACCTGAATTGATATCACAAGACCTGATTACAATGTCATAAGATACAGTAATCCGAGACGCTCACTCAGTGAAATAACTCTCTGGTTATGTTGGACATGTCTCATGTTACTCAACAGAACACTATGGAATGGGTTCAGTGCTGTAGTCTCAACAGGAAAGTGATGCTCACATTTCCCGCTCTAATAAATAAAGCAGGACATACCTGTTGTCACAGTCACAGTGTGATAAAGTGAAGATGTTCGTGTTGAAGACCCCATGGTCATATGAAAAAGAAGGGATGATGTCTTTACAGTGGTCGTGTTCTCTGCAGCATTTATCCGTATCTTTAAAGACACCTGCAGAAGACAAGTAGACGGGTAAGGATTTTTCCATATATATATATAATTATTAGGGCTGTCAAATGATTAAAATTTTTAATCAAATTAATCATTAATCATGATTAATCACTATTTGCAACGACACCTGAATCCTAACCATTTTTTTTTTCTGAAATGCATACCAAAAAATAAATAACAGGACACAGATACATTATTTTCATAATATGTCTGTTTATTAT